>CM024610.1:3088730-3258821 GCA_014182575.1 Eucalyptus decipiens
TCTAGAGTCCCAGTGCTTCCATTTAACTCATAGTCAACCTGAAAGCAACAGGATCTAGAAGTGAATGTTAAACAAAGACGTGCTAATCAAGCATTCAGGAAAGGGGCAGTTCAGTAATATCAAAATCAAGAACATATAATGATGCTTGATATGACCACCGCCACCCCCCAAAGAACAATACAGAGAAGCTATAAGGGAAAAAGAGCATGCAAAAATAAGAGAGCAATATCATCTGCATTAAAACCTATGGAAAGGAAAACTTTCACCAGGTAAGAGAAGACCGATAGAATGCAAACACATGAAAGCTAGTATAAAAGGCTTTCAAAAGATAACACGCCAACACATAAACTAGAAAAGCAAACACTTTGATATCTCATAAAAGGAATATCCAACCATAAATTTAAGTTGCAAGGAAGTGAGGCCCAATCTGACCTCACTCCATTTACTCGAACACCAGGAGACATGCCTGTCTCTTTACATAGTAGATTGCTTTACCTAATGCAAATATCAGACCACTTTCACTAGGGTAAAATCCTAAAACGACAAGTTGGCCTGCGAATGTGCATGTTCGCATTACAAACTACTCAAACGAAACCCATAACTGTGTACATCACATTTAACCAGTCAGACAGCCAATGTGTCATCAGCATTAAATCATAGAGATAACAACATAAAAGAGATATTGCTTTCTCAACAGTAATTCTTCATAAAAAGAGTATGTAAAGCAACGATGGAATAAATTGAAGCATCGAAGATTACCATTGGAACCACAATCCTGTCCTGCCCTGTTTGCATCAAGAATGTATATGACAACAGGCCAATGCTCTGAGTCAAAACCCTGATGGTGACACAAGTTAGTTACATAATAGTCTAAAGCATACTCTGAAATGATTACATGGTGATTAGACAGAATCTTTAGGAAGACATCAATTTTTTAAGTAAAGCTTTTTTCTAAGAAAAATTCCTGAACATGATCAAACTGAACTTCATAAGGAAGGAGGGGAGCAATATTTCAAATAAGCAAAAAATTGATTAAACATCTACTCATACAAGTGCAATCATCACTAGCTTTCAGCCTTAAAGATCAAACCAGGAGAGTAAAAGAGAACATCCAGTCAAATAAGCTCCCAATCTTTCCATTCTTCTAAGCTTATTTCATCTCACATAAAATCTAATTAAAGAAGCACAAGTTTCACTGAAGCCAACAACATTATATAACATCTGCTGAAACTAGAGATCAAGCCTAAACTTCCAAGCGATAATGTTAGGGAAGCCAACCTATCTTCCACATGACGGCTGAAGACAATGACATCTGTACCAAGTCTCATGGTGCTGGTTTTGAAGCCATTTCCATCTGAAAGATGAGTTTTGCGTATGAACATAGAAAGAGCGCCAATAAAACTTAAGTGTACTCACAAAGTGAGCAGAGAAGGTGTACATTGTCCGATGGCTGATTTCTCTTTTTATCTGAAAATCCAAAACTCATACACTGCCTCAGTGCTTCAGGGTCCATCCCACCACCATCATCTAGTTGCAATGAGTCAGATTTTAGGAAGACATGAATCTAAGTGTGTTTCCTATTTAAAAAGTATAATGACAGAGACTCCAAAATAACATCCAATTAAATATGCATATTAAAGAAGTTGAAGGTGGTAAAGACCTTGTATTAGCAATGCTGGGCTACCATCCCTTGGATTTAAGGTTTTGTCTACAATAACAAATTTGGCCCCATTTTGGATCTGTCCTTGCAGGAAAACAATGAATAAGAACATTATATCACATTGCTTCAAATATGTGGAACCCAACCAGTAGACTATTAAATGTTAATTGATAAATAAGAAAATGAGATGGAATTCATTGTTCAAGAGCTACTATTGCATCAACTTTTCGTTGATATTCCAATTGAAATGGGTATAACTATTCAAGTCTTCCTGTGGCACATCATCCTCGCTTTAAAATTTTTCTTAATGTATTTCAGAACAAGCCTACAACTATTTTAGGATAGTCAACACTTGCGGAGGAAAAAAATATTATATTTTGGTCGATAATAGTTTCATAATCAGCAATCACTTTTGGCCAGAAGATCACCTCATCAACTGCATTGTCAAGCAACTCAGCTATGGCTGCAAAAGAAAGAAGCCGGTAAATCCAAACTGGAAAAAAGGGCTTGATGTGGCTTCTGTCAAGAAATAGAATCCCTGTGATAGAAAATTCACAACCATCAAGTTCAACCTACCGCCAAAGACCCACTTATGTGAAGTGGCATTTGAATGAAGGAACATAGGGTGGACATGGAGATAATTTCTTCCATCTGTTGAGTGAAACAAGTAGTAAAAGAAAAGATAGAAATGCAGTTAATATAACAAGAATCTACAATTTACAGCGCATGTGGACAGGAGGATCAGCTAAATTTCAATTTACAAGGTCAACGTATTAAGTCTCAATAATCACTGGGACACTAATGTCTAGTCAGCAGCTGCGTCCAATTGAGATTGTAATGAAGACTCAAAATACACAAGTAGGACTTAGGAGCCTAATACTTTGAATTGAGGTTTTGGCACTATGCTCATTATGGTAGCTTCCAGCTTTCCAAAACTGCCGGTTAAGTGGTGGTGGACAGATGGTGGACATTGAGGAAAGGCCTGTATCGTCCAGAGCAGATTGCGCCTGATCCAACACACTGGTTCCACTTCTACCAGTACTTAAAGCATTTGAGCTTCTCTCTTCTCCAGATTCTTGTTTTTCAAGAAGTGATTTAGTATCTGGCTGACTTTTCAAACACTCCACGAGGCACCATGCTCAAAGCCAACGCAATGTCTAGTCTCAAGCTGCCGGTATACACCTTCACAATTTCAGCTTTATGCAAGTCCAAGCAACGTGCAATGCCTGTAATTAGCACTGCATAAATGTTGAAAAGAAAAGCCAATAACAAATTGCTCAGAGAAACATGAAGACAGTATGAAGTTCAAATTTAGTATATGAACCAGGGTTCAAAGGGATGCCTGGCAAATCTTTTCATTCAGCAACCAGTAGAATCAACTCTTTTGGTTACTAAATGAAGCAGAGTCCGTTCATACAAAGGGGCAGACTACACTGGTTATGACATGTTTCCAGTTAAATTGACTACCAGCTATCTATATAACGTTCACATCTCTGGTTTGCAGGTAAAGCCGAATTTGAATGCGCCCGTAAGTTCTCTTCAGAATTTCCTCACACATCATAAACAGAACACAATACGACGTTTTCCATATTTCTTGACATATTTCTTGAACGTTAAAGCGCGGCCAACATAAGACGACTCGAGTCTTAAACTACCGAACTTTCATTCAGGACGACCCTAAAAAACCCAACAAAAAAAAAAAGAAAAAAAAAGCAAGAATTCGACAGAACAATCACGGTACATCCGGACGCGCCACCGGCACGTAGCCGAAGCCGCACATCCCTTCGAAGCGAAGACGAACAATGGCGGGTTCTAGGAAGCGTCAAGAACGTCCGAACAGCGCAAGCAAGCACGCGGAGCACATTCCCGGCGCATGAGCAACAATGAGGCAACAACAGACGGGCGACCCAACGTGCGTACAAACACGCGACGCGGCCACAACAAAACGTAAGACGGCGAAGGGTCGTCACCTCCTCCGACGGGAAGAAAAAAGAAGACCCACCACGGGGCACGACGCGTGAGCTCGCGACGCCTCGACGAACTCTGGGGACCCGGAATCCTCGCCGGCCGCCCCCCGGCCCCGCGCGCTTTGTAGCTCGCTCCTCGCAGGGAAACCCTCGCGCGTTCCGGGGAGGAGTCCCGGGTTTCCGACGGCCGGAGCGGTCGCGGCGAAGGGTCGGGAGGAGGCGGAAGCAGGCGGCGGCGGCGGCGGCGGCGGAGGCTCGGCGGGGGAGGTAGGAGCTGCCTCCGGCGCACGGCGTGGCAGGCCTGGTGCGTGCTTACTATCTATGTGATCGTCTGCTGCGACATGCAAGGGTGGGGGACATCGAACGGTGGTTCTATGTATGGTTTGGTTGTCACCGTTCTTGGTTTTCGCTTTTATTAAAATAAATGAACTTTGCCTTCTTGCGCTTTAAGTGAAAGTTTGGTATATTGCGGAAAATAAATAATTTAAAACGTATTTTCTCAAAAATAATCGCTTCGGGAATGAAAAAAGATATTTGAACAGAATTTATTGACGATAATTAAAAAAATCTTAACTAACTAATTATTTAAGTATACAGACAATCCTTTTAGGAAATATTTTTAAATTATCTAATTTTTTCGCTAGACAAACAAAGTTTTTGTATGAAGTCTTAAGTTTTTAAAAGGTGTCTACATAATTTTAAGTTGGGGTGAAATCACTACCCTCAATGCATTTTGGAGTTGGGGATAATTATAAAGTTAGTACAATGTTATGCATCAACTTTTAGTTAGTTTGGTATAATCTCAAAATTTAGTCTAATATAATTTCTAAAACTTTAATTTGTTCAATATGATTTCTAAATTTTTAGTATATATTTAACTTAGTCTCTACACTTTGAAAGTGCTTATATGATATTGTATATGGAGCGAAAATTGTTTTCCTTGGAAATTTTTATCCACCGAACTCTTTTTTATAATTGACGTAGCTAATCTTTTGCAGGTTGCATATCGGCGAAAAAGTCTCTCCGTCCGACGGCTGGGGGTCTTTCTAATGGAGACAGGTGTCATGTGCAGCAACTTCCCACATTGTCACGTAAATCGGAAACCCCACAAAGTTGAACGAAGGTTCCTCTTTTTAACAAATTATTTAGTGTAAAAAATGGCCGCGTATATTTGCAAAGTACAGTGGCTCAATGATAAAGTTATCGACTCGATTTTCTAGGAGTCGGATTTGCATTCAGAATGTCCAACCAGACCAGACGCTCAAAGTCCAAGATCCAACGTCGCCGGTCTTGGGTGACCGAGATCCGATGCCAATCAAGGCCGAGGGCGCCATTCTCAGCGGTCCTGATGGGCACAGCCCGAGAGAACGGAGAGGGACAGAGACGTGTACGTGTAGGGTACGCGGCGCATTACGATGGTCGATGGCGCGAGGATGCGACAGCGAGGTACGATGGCTCAAAAGATGCAAGGTGACGCAGACGAGGGCGCGTGAAGCAGTGCTGGCTGCCCAGCTGTGGTTGCAAATGGGGGAGAGAGATTGGGGTGGGGAAATTAAATTTTGGGGGCGCCTTCTGCAAAAAGAATATGTGCGGTTGAGTCCGGTGTTTGTACGATAGGACACGGCACGAAACCACTCGGCATCACGATTTTCTGATTATAGATGGCGTTCCCCTTCCTGATGTCCTGAAGAAAGAAAACTTTTACACATTAGGGAAACCCTTCGTCCCTAAGCATGCCCCGTTACCGTCAGAAAGTGCCACTTTTTGGGTTCTCTCTTCTGTGAAAGGATTTCACAACTGAGACGGCAAATTACGCAAGCCCGTAGCTCTCGTGCCGGTTGTAGACGGGTTCTAGTCCAACTCTTTCCTATATTGCGCCCCCGATGCGTGCGGCTAATTACAACAGACGCTCATACTCGCGACCCGTGCAGGTCCACAGGACCGGGGACGCTGCCGAATAAATGGGGAAGTCGACGTTACGCGTGGGCCGGAACAGAAGCCAGAACCAGCTTCTTGAGCTCTATTGGTACGAGGTTTTTCTCCTCTACTGCTTCCTGATGGGTTTGTCAAAGGAGCATTTCATGCATGGTACATGTACAGGCTGCTGCCAGCGGCGCAAGCAATCAGATTGTCAGTTGGATGCCATGCCAAACGGAGCAACTTCTGCTTCAAGTCGCAAGGAGTATCACTGGCAACTGAGCTCGAATTTTCGTGCGCTGCAAAAATAATATACAGGGACAGATTGAGACGACAAGGGGATAGAGAGCCTTAAGAGTATTTGACATGTCTGAAGAATAAGAATTTACAAAGTCCAGAGTCGGACCTAGCCGGTAAAATCCACGCGCCAAGCTGGCTATTGATGACCTCCTCGACCTTCTAGCGGCAGGCAAAGACGCCCTGTCAGTAAGATAGGAAATTTACAAGTAGCAGATGCTAATTTAGAGACTCAAACTCAGATGTGCACAAAGTCTGTCTCAAGGACGATGAACTGGCATTTGCCAAGTTTCAAATCTGCTTTTCCAGCATCGTCTTCTGCTATCACTATCCTTAGAAGATATGAGAGAGTAGACCTCGTTTAAAAGCCATGTTTGGGAATATATGGAATGTGAGTTGGTGAGGGAAAAAACCAAAATTTGAATTTTCCCTCTCATTTCTCTCTCGCAAAAATTTTCCAACCCCACTTTTCCACAACCCACCCCAGACTTTCACCTCCCAAACGTCAAGGCATATCTTATTCAGGCCATTGTCAGAATGACAGCACTAGTCCATTAAGGGCCTGTTCAGTTCAACTTTGGAGAAATGGCTTTGCATTTCTCCAAGTATCTTTGAGTGAATGGGCATTTTGTGAAGGCAAGTATGTTTAGAAACCCAGTTTTTTGTGTATGTTTTGCAAAGCTACTTCAAGGTGAAAAGAAAAATGAAAAAAAGAAAAAGGGAGGAGGAGATGCAGCCAAGGGGAATCATGGGGGAGTGGCTGATGGTGGTGGGGAGGTGGCTAGTGGCAGTTGGTGGGGGTGGGTGGCGGAGGGCGGCTCACCTGTCGGTGACGCCCGGGCCGCGCGGCCTCGAGACAGCGCTGCACAGGGCCACTCGACCTTGGGCGTCACCTAAGGTCGAGCGGCCGAAAGCATCGCTTGAGGTTGCACGGCCTCAAGCGACAACACTTGGGTCGCGCGACCTCAAGAGAGGCTTCCCGCGCGGCCAGATCTAGCCGCTCGCGGCTGAGCGCCGCCCACCTTGAAGCTCAGCCAAAGCAGTCCAAGGAAGAAGACAAACATTGTTTTTGAGGGCAAAAGGAAAATATGATTATCAGTAAGGGCAAAATTGGAAAGAAAAATTCATTAAACCTCATAATAGCATTCCAAATGCTAGCATTTGACAAAGAATACTCCTAAATGTTGAACCAAACGCCTAAAATTTTTCCAATAGACTTTTAGGGCTAAAGCCCGGCCTTTTAATGCTTTCACCAAACGGGGCCCTAGAGATGTGATGGTAAAGGACTGTCGGCCAGTGCATGTGAGAAATATTCAAGATCTCTTGGTTGGCCATCCATAAAATCTACTGTTGCTAACAATGTTTGACAAAAATCAACCAGAATAGTTAACCCCAGGATAAAGCCTCGTTTAGTGAAGAATAACTCTAGCAGGGTCTTACAGTTGCAGGGGAGTAGATAAATTTCTAATTCTAATAACTACACAGATATGATATAATAATGAGGGGAAACGACAAACCACCAACCTGCTCGGATTTTTACGAGAACCAACCGTGACCCCTTCTGCACTCCAAAACCACGAGAAAAAATGCGTAGAAGATAGCTGGAAATTTAAGATTATGTATTGTCAAATTAAAGCGGAAGAAAAAAACCTATGGCTGCAAATTAGTATCTACGGGACTGCAAATGCAACTGCTTAGTAACAGGGCAAACCTATATGAACCAGTGGCAAAATGAAGTCCATCTCCACTTAGGCAGCAGTCAAATTTATCAAATATGGAGTCATTGTCATACAATTCAGACAGCTGTTGAAAATATATTCAATGGTTAGCAATCTTTTACCCTAACGTAGAAATAACACAGAATTAAAACTAGACTTTTGATCCACAGTATCTACAAAGAGGTTCCTCATATATATATATATATAGATAAGGAGGTCGATCACATTGGAAATTTTAACCATTTAAGTGGAAAGGCAAGGAAAAGCAGCAATGATAGAAGATGAAAACTTATAACATAAAGATTGATACCGGAACGTATGATAGCAACTTACGGCAAAAATTCTTAATAGACTCGATAGCCAGCTTGTACCTTCTGTTAAGATAAATAAGCCCCTACTTCCAGAGATGACATAGTCAATAATACTTAGATCATATATGATATTTAATGTCTTCTAAATGGAAAGTATGAGACTGGCGTTGAAACAGACAAGTATTGTTCAAATTTAGCGGTTGGAAAGATGCAGGTAAAATAACCATGCTGTACCAGAGTTGCTGCCGATAGAGAACATAGATTTATAGAGATAACTGAGCTGGACCGACTATTACTAAGAGGCTTCAGCTTGCACATATATTACGATTGTAGTACAGCACCAACCATGTGATATGCCTCAATGATCTATTCACTCATGCTGAACCTATTGTCCATATTATTAGCAAGGCCATTGTATCAAATGACTAGAGCACGATTTCTTGGAAACCAAAATATGTAAAAGTGCATATGGGTACAATTGAAGATCTTTATGACTTTAACTAAGGAAGCTACAAATGAAAATAAAAAGGAAAATTACTCTCCTGTTACTGATAAGTGATAACAATAATGGACTGATGAAATATCCTCTTTATATTGAAATTCACTTGTCGTAAACAAAAGGAATGAAAAAATAACAACTGATACATATAAAGGTAGCTACCAAACATATGGTGATGAAAAAATCTTACTAGATTGACCATCATGCGATATGTGCTTACCCTTGGGCAAAGATGATCATGAACTTTGAATGTTGCAACTGGTTTAGAACCCATATGCAGATCCCAAAGCTATTTGAACACGTTCAGAAAGCAATAGAGAGAAAAACAATACTCAAATCAATAACATTTCAAGGTTAAAATACCACAGAAGAAAAGCAAGATAGTGACACAAACAGAAAATGGCCTCAGCCGTGAGGTTTCAGCAGTCAATGTTCCTAAAAGATTAATCTTTTCTTCAAATACAGCATAATGAATAACTTAAATACTCAAAGGAAATTATCTTTCTTTCACTGAATTTCAATAGATGCCTATGACCATTCAAATACAGCATAATGAATAAGTTAAATACTCAAGGAAGTTATCTTTCTTTCACTGAATTTCAATAGATGCTTATGACCCTGTTTTAAGTTCTAACACTGCCCAACATTTCCACCACTATGTCAAGGATAACTGGAAAGTTATTATCTGATGGTTTTCTGAAAAACAGTCAATGGATCGTGTTTGTACTACAAGCCAAGAAAGTATTCTTTTCTTAACTCTAACCCAACTTTTAGCATTCCCTCAATGGACATTTTGCTTCTACAATGTGCACTACTTGCAATGATAAAGCGTGAAAACCATATAAAAAGCCTTTTGTTCTGCTTTAAAGAGATCAAATAACAACGATGGATAAGATAGAATCATTCAATAATCTATAGAGACCTTTTTATTGTCAGCAACACTTCAACTAAGGGAAGAAAGACATTTAAAAGAGAAGCGCCATTTACTGAGATAATGAATTATCTAAATCCCAAAACATTTACTGAGATAATGAATTATTTAAATCCCAAAAGTACAAAGATATAATTGACTAAGACAGACTGGATTATTTTATTTCTCTCTTATCATTGAATAGAAGAACAGAAACCAACCCTGCAGCGTCCCATCTCCTTGTGTGTGTGCTTGCATTGATTCTTTTTTTATCTTCTTTTTTTAGCTGTTCAGGGATGTTGCCAATTCTTGAACAAAATAAACCATGAAAATTAGCTTACCTTTAAGTTTAAGTAATCACGACTCATAAGGTATCGGCCATCAGCTGCAAATTTTATGTCGGAGATTGATGCAATGATCTCTGTGAAAAATGATTTAGAACCATGCTGTTCTCCATCCTGTAAGCTGTATATCTAAGGTTTTGATGACAGGTATCGGAACAAGAACACGTGCAGATGACAAGAAAACTTACGATATAAATGCACAATAGACCTTAAAAATCAAACAACATAGTTGGCCGACACTCACATCCTTGCGCTATGATCACATAAGGCAGATTGCATATATCAACTAGACGGATAAAACCTCTTGAACTGCTGTAAGCAAGCAGATTACAGTGAACCGGATGGAACTGAGGCTGAAGTTATGACCTCTGCACACGAGATGGAAGCGCTTACAAAATAACGAAAAAAGAAAGTGGGGCATCATCACAGTACATTAAGGGTGATTGCTAAGTCAAGCATTCAGTTAGCTACTGGCAGAAGTAGAGAATTGTCGGTGAGCAAAGCACTGAAATTACCAGTCAAATCCTCCATATTCGTTGGTTTGATGTCAATTATATTGAAACATTGACCACTGATCTCCATGTTCCACAAATTAATTCTAAGGTCATCGGCAGAAACAAAGGTCTCACCATCACTGCAGAGAGATTATAAAACAAGAAACTGTTAAGTGTCATTTTCATTGCTTGCCTTCCACAATTCTAACAAGAAAAGCAAGTTTTAAAGAAATTTTGAGCAACCCGACCTTCACCTTCACCTTCCCCTATAGAATGCCTAGTAATAAACTGGTGTGGAATGACTAGAGATGCAACCAATGAGGAACTTGTCATATGTTGAAAAAGCACTAGACACCTATCATTAGGCATAGAGGATATTTTTCATTGTTAAATCCTTTAAGAAACAGCCAGTTGGAAAGCCATGTTATACTAGTGCAACTAAATATTATGCAGCAAGTTCTAATATAACCTAAAATAGTTATTCAACTAACTGAACAAAATAACCATCATTACCTGTTATTCGAAACTGAGTTTATGTTGAAATCATGAGCATGTGCATAAATTTTTCGACATCGTGCAAGGGCATCATCACTATTATCAGCCATCTAGTTTTGCACCAACATATATTATCATCCTGTCACTTGAAGAATATGGTTGGAAAGGCACTAAATCTACACTGGTACATACCCCTGGAAGTTCGTACGAAGGCAACTCTTGCTGAGCTATTTTCTCTGTCCCCTCCACATGATAGCCATCATCAAAATTAATATTCTCTTGATCACTCAAGTAACTTCTTTCTGCCAGTAGTGCATTCTCTGGAGAAATATAAGGATTGAGATCCCTTTCTCTCATTTTCTTCATCCTACGCTCCTTTACCTGGCTTCAAAATAACAAAACAGAACAAATTGAACAGCTAAAAGCACATCTAAGCTCAAGTAGGAGAACAATCAAATGAAACTGCAAAATGGGGGTAAGAAAAGGTAGTCAAGAAGGCCTAAAAAATTACCCTCATTCAATAATCATAGATGCAAATGCAGATACCCACAAGCAAGTGCAACAACTATCAAGTGTCTGTCTAGCCACTGCCTATTTCCTCACATCTTTACTTATTGATATACTATAATTTGACAAACACGCTCATGGAGTTACAGTACATTTACCCTCAACATTCTCTTCAAAAATATATAGATGAAACACTTGATCTTTGAAAAAATCATAACAATATAAGTAGAGGAAAAGCATCTGATATTGACTCTGAGTTCCAAAAACCTTGTGCAGAAGAATTGAAAGGATGATTCTCTGTTCATCTGATAAATTATGAAACATCCAAACTATAAATGTTATCACAATATAGAAATATGCCCAGAGGGATTCTACTCTTCTTGTGAAGCAAATTTTCCCACTAACCACGAGCAGTTCTTCACCTTAGCAAATAATGAACACAATATGTTTGGTTTTGGAGAGAAGAGAAGGGATCTGAGCAGTTTATCCATAGATAATCCAGTTTGGTTTCTTTTAGTGAAGGGAAAAGAAAGGATCTGGAGTTTCCCTTCCACCATAAATCATTCTTAGTAAGTTCTGAAGTCCACCAAAAAATGAGATGATAAATCATTTCCCTTTTCTCCTAATCACCCCTACCAAACACGATGCATGAGTTGATCTATTTCTTTTCTTTAATTCTCCATTCTCCCTAGAGATAACTAAATCATTTCCCCACTTTTGAATTCATCCCATCCAAACATAGTAAATGAATGAGTACATACTCTAGCATTAGATTTGACTGTCATGTGAATTTCAAGATTCTAAGAACATGTCTAAAAAATTTGAAGAATGGAACATGGTAGGCCTTGCTGACCAGACATAACCATACCTTCAGAGTTTAATTGTCCTGTCATTGGTCGAAAAGCATGAAAGCGATCCATTGGGCATTGGACACCATTTAACTTTTTATTGATTTTCTCTTCAATTTCCAAACTCTTCAAGTAATCGAACTAGAGAGGAAAAAAAGATATCTTAACTACAATAAATCTTTGAATATGACACAATCAAGAATTAGCATGCGCTCAAGAACAAAGTGTCAGCCCCACCTCGGGTTCGTGACTCTGAAACTCAGTCATATACCGATACTCGATGCCATGCCAAGTCAGCATCCGCTCCAACTGACTCCGAAAACGGTGCTGATTCAAAGCACAGGCAATCGATTTTAACAAGCATTTCCACAAAGGTCAGAAAGATCGCGAAAATTCCAAAGAGAGGACGCGTCGCTCACATCTTTGCCATAAATCCTTTCTCTTGAAGATGACGACGCGGCCGCCGCGGTCGCCGACGGCGAGGTGATCCCCCGTCTTATCGAACTCGATCGCAGATACGACGTCATCTGAAAAGAATGCCACGCACCGACAGCATAAGAAAAATCTCATCGCATCGCCAGTGATACGAATCACGAAAAGCACGAGTCAGAGCCTTTCGACTCCGAAAAACTTCCGAATCCCCGACGCAGCCGCCGCTACCGCGACCGGCTTACTCACGCGAGCTACGAAACAAGCAAAGCCACACGCGATCGCTCTCCTAGACGGAGCGTCATCATCGGACGACGCTCGCCCGAGTGTCGAAAAGGAGAAACGACCTACTGAGCAAGCAAAGCGGGCTCACCGTCGCGAGCTTCCTCTCCGGGAGACGGCTCGCCGAGGACCTGAGAGCTTCCACTCGAGACGGCGCGCCGGAGCCGACGGCGGTCGGCGTCATGATCGCTCGCGCGCAGGGATACGACGACGACGACGACGACGAAGAAGACTCATCGCTCTTATCCGATCGCTGTAGCGTTCGGATATCAGGAAGAGAAAGGAGAGAGGAAGTCCGTACGAGAGAAGGCGCCAAAGGAGCTTCGGCATGTTCTGGGCTTGGGCTGTTGTTTTTCTTTTTTTTTTTTTTTTTCTACTGATTCTAGGCCCATTAATTAATTTTCCTCCTTTTTTTTCTTTTTTTTTTTTTTTATTTGAAAAAACAGCAAAAATAAAAGACAACTGAAATTTTTTGCTAGTGAATCTATTTCATCGAAAAATAAATAAAGTCGTTGCGTGATTAAACTAATTTAGAGGTCTGTCTGTTTTGCAAAAGAATCCACATTTTGAAGAATTCTCTCCTTGAAAATAATCGTTCCTATCATTTACAAAAATGGTCAAACGAAAAATAAGTTCATAAATAAATTGCTATTTATAATGAAGATATTTTTATTAGTTAATACATTACAGGTGATGTAAATAATTATTTCGAGAAAAATATATTTTCATATTGTTCATTTACTTTGCGAAAACAAATAGATCATAATAACTAAAGAACTTCACCTTTTCGTCATGTGACTCTTACCTTTGATCAGACTTCTCATATCTAAATTCGCATTATTTTTCAATTTGAGTCTTTGGATTTTTAATTTTGTAAGATTAAGCCATTTATCCTAAATAATTAAGTCACTTCGACTCCAAGTTCCGTTCATTAAGAAATGTCTTTTACAGGACTTTAGAAAACTCTGTGAATCTCACGAGCATTTTATGCCACTCGTTGCATGATATGTTGACCGAGAAGATAGAGTGGCAATCAAGTGCATTTATTTTATGGAAAATAAATGATTTGAAATTCATTTTTCTATAAATCATCATTTATATCACTTAAAAAAGGAATAAATGAAAAATAATTTCCAAACCCTTGTCAATGATGAAATCACTTTTTTGTTGATCAATTATTTCAAACGATATAAATGATCAATTTTAAAAAATATTTTTCAATACATTTTCCTTAAAATAATCGAACCTCAATTAGCTGCAAAGTATCTTTTGATCAATACAAGCGAGCGATGGGTGGCAAATTGTGATATAAGAGTGGCTCTAAGGTATCTATCAATGTTAACATCATGCTCATTGAAACAAACACAAGGGTCAGATGATAGAATGACTTTTGAAACATTTCAAAACGTTTAGTGTGTTAAGTCATCACAATTTATACATAAAACCACACGGAATCAATTTCTCCATAATTTCTATCTTATGAGAGAGATAAATTTGAGAAAATTACCCAATCACTCATAAGTATATCGGTACATGTTAATTTAACCCTAAAATTTTCGATTTAATCAATTCAATCTTAAATTTTTTTACAAGAAATTCTAATATGACATTTCTAGTAAATTCATAAGACAGTTAGCAAAAGTTTTGACAAAAATCGATCAAAAAGATTATATTAAAACTCATAAAATGGCTGGTAGATGATTTCTTGATAAAAATCGATTGAAAAATTATATTGAAATTTCAGGTAAAGCTGAAGAATATAATGGTAAGGTTAGGCCGGCAGTAAAGAAACTGAAAAGGTCGACTATCTTCTCTCCCGATTTGGTTACCACAGATGATTCGTGCCACATGGCTCCTCCCCAAATCTACTGCGGTTCGACTGTCGCACCTCGAATCCACGCCGTGCAATTTGCTGGGCCCCACGTTAGGACGTTCTTTGAAAAGGACTCCCTTATCTGATCTGTTCCCATCTCTGTACTGGTCTGAAAAGGTCGCTGATTGAACCTTTTTTCCACGGGGGCCCATCGTCTGCAAGCGTTTGGACTTACGGGGAAGGAAGAAAGATCCCAATTCGAAAAAGGGTCAACGCAGCAAAGTTTGAAACGAAGAAGAATTCTGCAACGTGCTTTTTCTATGCGCAAAAAGGCGGTCCGCAACTACGACCGGAGAAAGCAGAAGACATTCTCGGCAATTTAAAGTGCTTCCAGAAGCAATGAACCGAATGCGACAACGTTGGGTGGTCGTAGAATGAAGAATGGATTTTCACCACGTGCCTGTACAAAGAACTAAACTCGATTCTATCTAAGCTCGGATGCTTTGACCGCGTAGCGGCTGTTCGTCCGCGGGCTCCCCGTCATGCTGGAAGAGACCTCGGACACCATGAGCTGGTTCGACAGCCATGTGTGCGTGTATGAGCTTCTGGTGCTGGACTCGTCGGACAGCACGCTGGCGTTGAGGAACGGGGGCTGCTTTGGCTCTGGGACGGCATGGTCCCTTTTGCGGAGCATCTCGACAACCCCGGACATGGTCGGTCGCAGTTCCATGGAGGCTTGCGTGCACAGGAGGCTGATCTGGAGCACGTCTGACGCCTCCTGGACGGGGAATTTGCCTCGTAGGGCCGGATCGACGCATGCGGCTAAATTGTTCGACTTGTAATGCTCCCATACCTGAAAAGCAAATCATGAAAGTTCCATGGCTCCATCACACATCTGAACATTTTAATCTGCTAATACTAAACACACTAAGCAATCTTACCGACTGTAATACCGAGCCCGACCCCTGTGCAAATATGCTGCTCTTCCTACCGCTCAAGATTTCAAGAACCAGCACCCCGAAAGCATAAACATCGGCTTTCTCCGTTAGCTGTCCTCTCACAAGATATTCGGGCGCCATGTAACCACTGTATAGTTTACCATCTTTTAGAAATGAACCAAACTCAGCCCAGAGAAGATGTGATATGTGAAAACACTTTGACTGGCCAAAACTTGTCAGATTAAGGAAAAAGAAAGTGCCGACTATGGTTTCGAGCACGCTAGTGATTGAACATGCATTCTTACAGTGTGCCGGCAATTCCTGTGCTGAGGTGAGACTTATCTGGAGCAATGCATCGGGCGAGCCCAAAATCCGCAATTTTCGCCATGAGATTCTCGTCGAGGAGGATGTTGCTGGATTTTATGTCACGGTGGATGATCTTCACTCTGCAGCCTCCGTGAAGATACGCAAGGCCCTCGGCTGTTCCTGTGATGATGCGCAGCCTCTCCTCCCAAGTCAGGACATCGGTTGCATCGTTGACTGCAGCAGAAGATTCTATTCGCTTATTGGGCCGCCTCGTACTTTAGAAAGAACAGCAGAAACGGAGTGTGGCTGACGTAACAGAAGAAGTGGAATGGCAAGACACTTATGGAGCAGAGGAGCAGACTTTTGAAGCCTAATGACTCGGAAATCATAAGAGGGAAACATTGATTGCAGTACAAGAAAACAAGTTATTGAGATTGCAAACTGAATCGATGCTTGTCCTAAAGGGTTAGATCTCTTCTCGGCATCAATCGATGACTATGTAACTGTTATGCAGTCAAGCAACAGCCAGCTACTTACCGAAAAGAACTTGATCAGACTCCTGTTAGAATATATTCGTAGACAAGGAGGCTCTCCGGGCCCTCGATGCTGCATCCCAAAAGCCGGACGAGGTTTTTGTGTTGGATCCCGTTGATCAGGTTCACCTCGTTGAAGAAGTCATCCACCCACTGGCGCGTGTTGAACACCAGCCGCTTCACTGCGACCACCTTCCCGTCAGGTAGTATCCCCTTGTACACGGAACCGGCCCCCCCTTGCCCTAGCTTCCTCGAGTCATGGAAGAAGTCGGTGGCCTTCTCCAGAGTCTCGTACTTGAAATACAAGCTAGACTTTCTGACGCTCGCTGGTAGTCTCATGAGGCTATGCTGCACTGAAAATGGATGAATGCGAAATTTGCACCGTCAAGCTCGTATTTAAGAATCACCGAGATTCTGTTGTACGCATTGGATTCGAATTGTTTACCTAGTTTCTCCTTGGAGTACTTTTTGTATCCAATGTATGCGCCGATGAGAAGGAGAGAAATCGCCGCAGCAGCCGATGAGGCTATCGCTACAGTGATGCGGACCCTGGACGGCCCTACGAAATGACAGAGACAGCATCGCATCCGTTCAAGTGATTCTATACCAACTACAAGTCAAATGTCAGGCGCCTCACAAAAATTCAGATTTGGCAGCCCTAGCACTCGAATGAAATTCAGATCGAGATTAGCAGAGTTCATTAGAAATTCTGAAAACCCGGCCACGTCGAATCACGAGATCAATCAAATCGAACTTAATCAGCGAACGTGGAGGAAACTACGGTTGGAAATACGGGAATCTGACAACAGACACGGAAGGGCCTCGGTTGCCCTGTAATGGCGAGGAGGCCATCTCTTAATGTCCGAAAAACCAGTGATCAAGAGGCTAAGTTGTTACCTCCGCTGACGGGGACGCTGTAGAACTTCGTGGTGGAGTAACGGAGGAAGCATCCCGCATTCATGGCCCGCGCTTCTCGTGCGGGCGTGCAGCTTCTCGCCTTCGATGCCGCATTGTCCAGACAGACTCTGCAGCCGCCGGTATCGAGCGTGCTCCAACACTGTGCCAAAGCGTATACCCCGGCGGCTCCTTGGGCTCCGTCCTCCCCGGCCACTGCGAAGCCCCCGCTCTGCACCGCGCTGGCCGAGACATTCCTCAGCACCTGGTCCACCCTTTTCGAGAACTCGGCCGCTCTCTCCGCCGGGACTGTCGAATTGGAGCTACAGTTGAGCTTGTCGTGCGTCGGATCCACGGTCTCGTTGTAGAAGTCGTAGCCGTCGTAACGGAGGAAGCAGCCGTCGAGGTAGAGCCGGCCGAAGCTGGGGAGGCAGCGGGGGATCCGGGTCCGGCTCTCGGCGAAGCAGAGGAGGCAGTCGGTCTCGATCAGGTCGCCGTGGCACTGGGCGAGGCCGTATAGCGCCGCCGTCGGCGGCGAGGCGAGGGAGTAGTTGCCCCAGCGCCGGTCGGTTACGCTATCCAAGATCTCCCTCATGACGGCGGTGAAGATGGGGATGGCGGTCCCATTGGACTCCCCGCAGAGGAGGCCCGCTACGGCGATCCGAGGGTCGGAGGCGGCGAGAGGGAAGAAGAGCGAGGAGAGCGCGAGCAGAGGGAGAGCGAAGTAAGCGGAGACCGCCACCGGAGAACGCATTGATGGGCTCGCTCCGTTCGACTCCATGGACAAGGCTCGGTTATGAAATCTTTCCCTTCTCAGTTCTCTTCAAAGAGGAGAAGAAGAAGAAGAAAGGGGAAGATCTCGTAAGCCGCAAACCAGCTGCACAACGCAATTCTGTCCTCCTTTTTTCTTCAGTGGAGGGACTATTTGCCTTGGTGGGTTCTACTGTTTGGAGAGAGAAAAGGCGTTGCAGCTCGATTCATTAGTCCCACGAGCCTGCGGTGTGCTTTTGAAAGAGGTTTGCCGCGTCATGATGACTGACCCAACTGGGTTGAAATCTTTGCTGATCACAGAGAGAAAGAGGGAGAATGATGGAGATGGAAAGGCGAGACCCGAAGCGGGCAGACAGGTGCTTTGACTTTTGGGGCCTCGAATCTCATCATCGTCAACCCCTCTGCTTTCTTTTTACGCTTTCGGAAGGTGCCATGGGCGACGCCAGGTCCCAGGAGCTTGCCGCAGAGGACATGCTTGATGACATGTTTGATGACAGTTCACTGTCTCTCTCTCCCGTAGGGGGAATGCAATGTTTGACACGGCGCCATTGGTGGGGGCGGCGGTGGTGGAGACTCGACTCGACTCGATCCGGAGGTTTTTTTCTTTTTTTGTTTTTGGTAAAAAATCGGGAGGTTGAAGAGAACGGACTGATGTGAGAGAGAGAGAGAGCTGCAACGACTGACCGGACGAGGTTGACGGTTGTCGACGTCGACGTCCACGTTTTTTTTTTTCCCTTCAGCGATTGTTCTCTGGCATTAAATTCAGGGAAGTTACCGTGAATCTCCTACAGTGCACGGTCGTGGTCGGGTTGGTAGAAGATTCTCTTTTGTATCAAACTAGGGACCTAACCATGTACCGCTAAAATTGATTCGGTGTCTAGTTTTGACTTTTAGATGATCGAATTTGGCCTCCGGCGTTTCCAATGAGACTCCCCCACTTCTTGTCATTTTTCCTTAACACGTACGTTTGACTTTTTTACGATCCCATCTCTACCTCTGCGAGATGTCCTGGCTAATTTAGAGGCGTCGTACCTTCTCGAATGGATGGTGCTTCGCGTGTATGAGAAGACGATTGGGGGCACCCTGTTGTTGTTTTTTTTTTTTTTTTTTTTGGCCCCAATTTAGAATCTGAGATGCTTATACGAGACATTATCATTTTTGAATTTAGAGATAAACGCATTGAAAATTCCAAAAATCATCATAAATGTCAAATTAAGTCTCGAAACTTTTTAAAAAGTGTAATCGAATCTTCAAACTTATCATAAAAGTGCAATCAGATTCTAAAATTTTCAAAAATTGTAATTATTAGAATGACTTGGATTGAACCAATTTGATAAGTTTTAGAATTCGATTGTATTTTTGAAAGTTTTAAATCTTCTAATACACTTTTCCCTTTGATGAATATATGACCTCTTCTACCCTCGCTATGAAACACTACATAGAGTTCCGCAAATAAAATACTTGTAGGAGAGTGACAAGACCGTCTCAATTCATAGCAAAAGTCGGAGGAAATATAAGGAAAATTGAGCAAATTCTCAAATCAATAAGTTATAAGCGCGAAGCGATCGGGCTATACTCTTCCGTGCTTTCCAAAGCACGTGGAATAAAGAATGACAAGCATCGATTTATTAGTAAGTCTTGCATGACGTGATTCGGCGGATCATATGCATGGAGTCCTTGAGTGGTCGGGAAGCACGCAACACAATTAAAATTCGGGGTTTGGCTCGCGCTAGAGTCTGACCTCGAAATCTATTTGGTTGCCAAAAGCAAAATTATTAGGAGGAGGAATAAATTGGAGAAGGATACTAGAAGTGCTATAAGTTATATACAATACTCATTTTAATGTCAAAATTTTTTTTTTCCAGAATCACTTAAGTCCACTTTTTTGAAAAAAAAACAATCACTTAAATGCCAACTCCGATCTAAATTATCAAAAATCTGACATAACCATATTTCATTAATTTGTTAATCTTATGTGACTCACCGGTGTGCTCAGACAACATATAACCCCTAAAAAACGTTTTGTAGTAAGTTAAAAAGTGATTACTTCAGTGCAATCTTAATGAAAAAGTGATCGTGCTAAAAAAAATGTCAGTTTAGATAAATATTTTAATTATAAATACCATGTAATTTCTTCAGTAGGAATTTCTCACCAAAAACACTTAAGTGATCATTTTTCTTTGATTTTGGCTCTTAAAAGTGAGCTGGTGAAAACTTCTAACATTAATCGTCGTACACAACTCATGACACTTTTAATGTTCTTCTCTCGAAATAAAATTGCAAGTGTTCTGATGGTGGATGTCTCAATCTTAACTAGGTTTTGACCTTCGAAAAAAAGAAAATTTGGTTTCGACCTTTCACCAAAAAATAAATTATCAATACGGCAATATTGGAACATCAGTCGGCTTTGAAATACTATGGGTTTTCATTATCAAAATGCTGTTCTCCCCAATTTTCTTTGATCATTCACACATAACCAGATTGGTCCCCCCTTTCCCTAATGCCTCAATTATCAAAAGAGAAATGATTTGGTGACAATTTATAATCTACCGTGAGAATAATAGTTTATTTCGAACTATAAAAAACCAAAGGTTTTATTAGTATAATAGTCTTTAAGCTACTCTGAGATAATAATTTTTTTCGTGAGCTGTAAATTCTTGAAGGTGTAGACCCTATAATAATTTAAAATTATTTATTATCTAGCTTTTTGTGGTTTATTCTCGCAATAGATTTAAGACTCACCAAATCATTTCTTAAAACCAAATAACAGATAATTGTAAATTGTTGTGGAATCCACTACTTTAAATATTTGTATCTCATAACAAATTATTATTCTCATAGTAGTCCAATAACTGTTATGTTAGCAAAATCCATTTTCAAAGCTTAACCACACATAAACAATAAATTTATCTCAAGAAAAAATATGTCCAAATATAATCCCCAAAAAAAGAAAAAAGAAAAGAAGGCCTAACACTATGATTCGATATCTAATATTTTAATAAAAAATGCATCTCTTTTTTGAATATTTTATTTCACGAGATTTTGTTAGACCCATTATCCATATTGAAAAAAGAAATGATTTTTTTCTTTTTTTTGACTAACTAATAGGATTTCCGCTCAAAACTCTTTGCTTCATTTTTTATTTTGACGAATACAATCAAAGTTGACAGCCAGAAATTTTCTTTTAGCTCTGGATTTAGGGAAACCCGCAAGTGGCTACCGTTGCATATAAATAACACGAGAATCATCATTTCTTTTAATTGAAGGGCATTTTTTTCGTGTGCTTTTGGCCTTGTGTGAAGATAATTTATATATAATATTTAACTTTTGGTCTTTTACAAAGTTTTAATTCACTTCCTTAGTGGATAAACTTCACGCACCAAAAGAAAAAGTTAACAAACTTCAATTCAAAGTAAAATGAATTCAACACCAAAAGTTATTTATTTCAAGGTAAAAACAAGAAAATATTATGACAGAACCAAATGTTGAAAAAACCGGTAAAATGAAATGGTTGGAACTGGAGTCACGACCACGCAAAATTAGACGTCGAAATCACGTAATTCTTTTATCGAGGAAAATGAATTGCTACGGCACCATACTTAGGTTGAAATTCACGGCACTTGAATTTTTCAGCATAATACGATTGTTTGGTGACCAAGGGAAAAAGTGCTTTGAAAAGTAGCCAAAAGCACTTTTTCCCGTAGAAAAAAAACCGATGAATTTGAAATCTTGATGGTGGCTCTAGAAGCTCAAAGGTAAACAAATTCCAAAGGAACAACAGTCAGAAAGGGGATTACATTGACCACTGCCGTCTAGCCATTTAGTGAGCAATCAAATAATGAAAATTTATAATTTTCAATGAACAGCTTTTCATGTGTCGTGTGTAATAAGATAAGATTTTTTTGTAATAGTACAAATAAAACGAGGCGCACGAGAACCCTGGCAGGGGAAGAAGGTTCGCCTATTTCCAAAGGAGAAGTTCACTGATTTCATGATCACCAACACCTTTTAAAACTTTTTTATTATTATTATGCAATTAAAAAAAGAAGAAGAAGGGGAAGGGGGGTTGGTTTGGGTTTGCGTTGACTATTGACCATGCGTGCCTATTGACAGAGTACTCCATACGGTCAACCGTGCAACTCTTCTAAAGGGAGAAAAGATCAGATATGACCTAAAGACAAAAAAAGAAAAAAAAAAGTAAGGCTGGCGACATGGCAACATCAATCCACATCCATCTCTCTCGTGAAAGTGAATGGAGAAATTAGTAAAGATGGATTAGGTTTGACATTATATTAGCTTATCCCTAATCTTTTTTTAACTTAGCCAAAATATAATTGGCATTCACCCCTAGTTTAACCTGCATAAACCCTTCCTGAACTCGAGCTCATCGCGCGACATTTTTTATTTATTTATTTGTCTAGTATTATCCTATATTTATTTTACAAACCATTGTGTGTGCTAAGTATTGTGTGCAAGTTGTGAAATCCTACTCCATCATTCACTTATTCTCCCTTTAGCCTCTCGAGAAGGTGGAGAATCAAACTGTTTACCTTCCTTTTCCCAAGTGAGAAAGATAGTTATTGGGGCAAAACACTTCAAATTTACCAATCCTTTTGTGAAATTTTTAGCTTTAATAAATTGATTTATCAACTTTTTTCCAAGTGAGTTGTCGATTAGTTTTGGATTACTAACTCTTATTTGAGTTAATCATCGGGTTGATACAAAAAAAATCATAATTGTTTATCAACACCTAATTTTCGTGCCATAAAAAATAGTAGACTAATATATACGTGACAAATCTTCCCTCTGGAAACACACTTGGCAAACAACTCGGTTTTTGGGAAGCCAAATCTGAAGAATATAAATTGAGATCGAAATCTACTAAAACTTATTAGTTTGTCCCAAGAGCTCCCTCACGTTTTAAAAATCGTGACAATTTCCAAAGAGAGGATGCGTTGCTCACATCTTTGCCGTCGACCTTTCTCTTGAAGATGATGACACGGCCGCCATGGTTAGCGATGGCGAGGTGAATCCCCAACACAGCCGCTAGTACCGCGATCGGCTTACTCATGCGAGCTACGAAACAAGCAAAACCTCATGCGATCGCTCTCTGAGACGAAGCGTCATCCTCGGACGGCTCTCGCTCGAGTCCAAAAGAGTAATCTAGAGAAGACACACTGTTTATTATAATCAGAACATCAATGTAAAGAATATCAAAATAACTTTATAATATCCTTTCATTTACAAATCTTGGAGAAGAAGAAAATAAGATATAACATAAAATTGGAGGTGAGATACGGATATCCGAATCTCCTTAAGCGCGATTAGTTTCTGCCAATAGTGCTCCGCAAATTCACGAACTATGCCTCCTAATATACAACACCTCAAACCTATTTGGATTAAAATTGGAGGTGAGGTACGGATATCCGAATCTCCTTAAGGCGATTAGTTTCTGCCAATAGTGCTCCGCAGATTCACGAACTATGCCTCCTAATATACAATACCTCAAATCTATTTGGATTAGCACTATGCAAACAAGACTCAATCGAACCATTCAATCGAACTAGCACACTCAGAAAAATCAAAAGAGTAGGAAAGTATATCAAAGCCTTTTTGGAATCGAGTTGGAAAAAACCAAAACTAAAACCGTAATGAAGCTCTATGTTCCTATCTATTTATAGAGATTTTTAGTTTATGTACAGAAGAGATACATGAATTAAATAGACGCATGTATCAACGAAATTCATAAATAAAGATATATGTGAATCCAAGAAATTCATTAATCCAGAGACCCATGAATTCAAGAGATTCGTGAACTCAATAAATACATGAATATAGGAAATTCATGAATTCAATAGATATGTGAACAAAAAAGTTTAGGAAATTTATGAATCCAAAAGAGATATGTGAACAGAAAAGATGTATCTTAATTTATTGACTTTCATTGATCCATTAACCATAATTATAACCATAATTATAACAAAATGACCTATTAAGCAAGCAAGCAAGCTCACTGTCGCGAGCTTCCTCTTTGGGAGACGGCTCGCCGAGAACCTGAGAGAGCTTCCACTCAAGAGGTGGCGTGCTGGAGCCGATGGCGGTCCGGGTCATGATCGCTCACTCGCAGGGATACGACGACGATGACGACGACGACAGGTACGACGACTCATCGCTCTGATTAGCTCGCTGTAGCGTTGGGATATCAGGGAAGAGAGGAAGTCCGTACGAGAGAAGGCGCCAAAGGAGCTTCGGTATGTTCTGGGCTTGGGCCGTTGATTTTCTTGTTTTCTTTTTCTCTGATGACTCTAAGCCCATAATTGATTTTCCTCTTTTTTTTTTTTTTTTTTTTTTTTTCTGTTTTCTCAAAGAAAACAGAAAAAATAAAAAACAATTGGAAATTTTTTGCCAGTGGATCCTATCTCGTCGAAAAAGATAAATTTGTTGCATGATTAAACTAATTTGGAGGGCCCGTTTGTTTTGCAAAGAATCCACATTTGGAAGAATATTCTCCCAAAAAATATTCGCTCCAATAACTTATAAAAATGATCGAACGAAAAATATGTACGAAAAATAAATTATCATTTATAATGAAGATATTTTTTTATTAGTTGATTATTGTAATGATATAAATAATTATTTTTGAGAAAAATATTTTTCATATCGTTCATTTAATGCGAAAACAAGTAAGATCCTAATAAGCTAGAGAAATTTGCATTTTCTTCTTGCAACTCCTAGGACTCATTCATCTTCCTTTGATCAGACTTCTCGTATGTAAATTCGCGCATGATTCTTCGATTTGAGTCTTTAGATTTAAATTTTGTAACATTAAGCCCTTAATCCTACGTAATCAAGTCACTTCGACTCCAAGTTCCGGTTCACTAAGAAATGTATTTACAGGACAATTCGAAAACTCTGTGCATCTCACAAGCATTTTATGCCACTTGCCGCGTGATATGTTGACCGAGAAAATAGAGTGGCAATCTATTTGATGGTGCATTTATTTTATGAAAAATAAATAATTTGAAATTGGCTTTTTCTATAAATGATTATTTGTCTCACTTACAAAAAGGAATAAATGAAAAATAATCTCCATACTGTTGTCAATGATGAAATTATTTTTGTTGACCAATTATTACAAGCGATATAAATGATTAATTTTAGAAAAATATTTCTCAATACATTTTTTCTTGAAATAATCAGAACCTCAATTAGCTACAGAGTGTCTTTTAATCAACACGAGTGAGCGAGGGGTGGCAAATTGTGATATAGGAGTGGCTCTAAGGTATCTGTTGTAATGTTAATGTCATGCTTGTTGAACCTAAGAAATAGGTCAAACGACATAACGACTTGAAACGTTTCAAAATATTTGACATGTTAAGTCGTTGCAATTTCTAAGAGTAAAACCACATGGAATCAATTTCTCCATAATTTCAACCTTATGAGAGAGAAATTCGAGAAAATTACACATAAATTTACTGGTACGAGATGTTAATTTAGCCATACATTCTTTAGTTATTAATTTAATTCTAAATTTTTATAAAAAAATTATAATACAATCCTTCTAATCAATTCATAAGATAGAAAGTCATTTCCCAACAAAAATCGATCGAAAAAGTTATATAGAAACTCATAAGACATCTAGCAGGTGATTTTTCAATAAAAATCGATTGAAAAGATTATATTGAAATTTCAATTAGGGTCGTATATTGGTAAGGTTAGGCCGGCAGTAAAGAAGCCGAAAAGGTTAACTAGCTTCACTCCTAATTTGGTTACCGCAAATGATTCGTGCCACGTGGCTCCTCCCTAAATCTACTGCAGTTCGACTGTCGCACCTCGAATCCACGCCGTACAATCTGCCGAGAATGCTGGGCCCCGCGATGGGACATTCTTTGGAAAAGAACCACCTTATCTGATCTGATCCCATCTTTGTACTGTTCTGAAAAGATCGCTGGTCGAACCTCGCTCCTTACCTAATATTTTCTCTTTTCCACGGGGCCGATCGTCTGCAAGCGTTTGGACTCAGGGGAAGGAAGAAAGATCCCAATTCGAAAAAGGGTCAACGCAGCAAAGTTTGAAACGAAGAAGGATTCTGAAACGTGCCTTTTCTATGAGCAAAAAGGTGGTCGGCAACTACGACCGGAGAAAGTAGAAGACATTCTTGGCAATTTAAAGTGCTTCCAAAAACAATGAATCGAATGCGACAACGTTGGGTGGTCGTAGAATGAAGAACGGATTTTTACCATGTGCCTGTACAAAGAACTTAACCCGATTCTATCTAGGCTCGGATGCTTCGACTGCGTAGCGGCTGTTCGTCCGCGGGCTCCCCGTCATGCTGGAAGATACCTCGGACGCCGTGAGCTGGTTCGACAGCCACGTGTGCGTGTACGAGCTTCTGGTGCCGGACTCGTCGGACAGCACGCTGGCGTTGAGGAATGGGGGCTGCTTTGGCTGGGGGACGGCACGGTCCCTATCGCGAAGCATCTCGACGACCCCGGACATGGTCGGTCGCAGCTCCATGGACGCTTGCGTGCACAGGAGGCTGATCTGGAGCATGTCCGATGCCTCCGGGACAGGGAATTCGCCCCGCAAGGCCGGGTCGACGCACGCGGCTAGATTGTTTGACTTGTAATGCTTCCATACCTGAAAAGCGAATCATAAAAGTTCCATGGCTCCGTCACGCATCTTGACATTTTAATCTGCTGATACTAAACACAGTAAGCAATCTTACCGACTGTAATACTGAGCTCGACCCCTGTGCGAATACGCTGCTCTTCCTACCGCTCAAGATTTCAAGAACCAGCACCCCGAAAGCATAAACATCGGCTTTCTCCGTTAGCTGTCCCTTCACAAGATATTCGGGCGCCATGTAACCGCTGTATAGTTTACCGTCTTTTAGAAATGAACCAAACTCAGCCCAGAGAAGATGTGATATGGGAAAACACTTTGACTGGCCAAAACTTGTCAGATTATAGAAAAAAAGAGTGCCGACTATGGTATCGAGCATGCTAGTGATTGAACATGCATTCTTACAGTGTGCCTGCAATTCCTGTGCTGAGGTGAGACTTATCCGGAGCAATGCATCGGGCGAGCCCAAAATCCGCAATTTTCGCCATGAGATTCTCGTCGAGGAGGATGTTGCTAGATTTTATGTCACGGTGGATGATCTTCACTCCGCAGCCTCCGTGAAGATACGCAAGGCCCTCGGCTGTTCCTGTGATGATGCGCAGCCTCTCCTCCCAAGTCAGGACATGGGTCGCATCGTTGACTGCAGCAGAAGATTCTATTCTCTTATTGGGGCCGCCTCGTACTTTAGAAAGAACAGCAGAAACGGAGTGTGGCTGACGTAATAGAAGAAGTGGAATGGCAAGACACTTATGGAGTAGACTTTTGAAGCCTAATGACTCGGAAATCATAAGACGGAAACATTAATTGCAGTACAAGAAAACAGGTTATTAAGATTGCAAACTGAACCGATGCTTGTTCTAAAGGGTTAGATCTCTTCTCGGCATCAATCGATGACTGTGTAACTGTTATGCAGTCAAGCAACAGCCAGCTACTTACCGAAAAGAACTTGATCCAGACTCCCGTTAGGAATATATTCGTAGACAAGGAGGCTCTCCGGGCCCTCGATGCTGCATCCCAAAAGCCGGACGAGGTTTTTGTGTTGGATCCCGTTGATCAGGTTCACCTCGTTGAAGAAGTCGTCCACCCACTGGCGCGTGTTGAACACCAGCCGCTTCACTGCGACCACCTTCCCGTTGGGTAGTATCCCCTTGTACACGGAACCGGCCCCCCCTTGCCCCAGCTTCCTCGAGTCATGGAAGAAGTCGGTGGCCTTCTCCAGCGTCTCGTACTTGAAATACAAGTTAGACTTGCTGACGCTCGCCGGTAGTCTCATGAGGCTATGCTGCACTGAAAATGGATGAATGCGAAATTCGCACCGTCAAGCTCGTATTTAAGAATCACCGAGATTCCATCGTACGCATTGGATTCAAATCATTTACCTAATTTCTCCTTGGAGTACTTTTTGTATCCAATGTATGCGCCGATGAGAAGGAGAGAAATCGCCGCAGCAGCCGATGAGGCTATCGCTACAGTGATGCGGACCCTGGACGGCCCTGCGAAATGACAAAGACAGCATCGCTTCCGTTCAAGTGATTCTATACCAACTACAAGGCAAATGTCAGGCGCCTCACAAAAATTCAGATTTGGCAGCCTTAGCTCTCGAATGAAAGATCAACATGTTGAGCCCAATATTCAGGTCGATATTAGCAGAGTTCATTAGAAATTCTGAAAACCCGGCCACGTCGAATCACGAGATCAATCAAATCGAACTTAATCAGCGAACGTGGAGGAAACTACGGTTGGAAATACTGAAATCTGACAACAGACACGGAAGAGCCTCGGTTGCCCTGTAATGGCGAGGAGGCCATCTTTTAATGTCCGAATAACCAGTGATCAAGAGGCTAAGTTGTTACCTCCGCTGGCGGGGACGCTGTAGAACTTCGTGGTGGAGTAACGGAGGAAGCATCCCGCATTCATGGCCCGCGCTTCTTCTGCGGGCGTGCAGTTTCTCGCCTTCGATGCTGCATTCTCCAGACAGACTCTGCAGCCGCCGGCATCGAGCGTGCTCCAACACTGTGCCAAAGCGAATACCCCGGCGGCTCCTTTGGCTCCGTCCTCCCCGGCCACCGCGAAGCCCCCGTTCTGCACCGCGCTGGCCGAGACATTCCTCAGCACTCGGTCCACCCTATATGAGAACTCGGCCGCTCTCTCCGCCGGGACCGTCGAATTGGAGCTACAGTTGAGCTTGTCGTGCGTCGGATCCACGGTCTCGTTGTAGAAGTCGTAGCCGTCGTAACGGAGGAAGCAGCCGTTGAGGTAGAGCCGGCCGAAGTTGGGGAGGCAGCGGGGATCCGGGTCCGGCTCTCGGCGAAGCAGAGGAGGCAGTCGGTCTCGATCAGGTCGCCGTGGCACTGGGCGAGGCCGTACACCGCCGCCGGCGGCGAGGCGAGGGAGGAGTTGCCCTTGCCCCAGCGCCGGTGGGAGACGCCGCCGGAGATCTCCCTCATGACGGCGATGAAGTCAGGGACGACGTTCCCGGCGACAGTCCCATTGGACTTCCCGCAGAGGAGGCCCGCTACGGCGATCCGAGGGTCGGAGGCGGCGAGAGGGAAGAAGAGCGAGGAGAGCGCGAGCAGAGGGAGAGCGAAGTAAGCGGAGAGCGCCACCGGAGAACGCATTGACGGGCTCGCTCCGTTCGACTCCAAGGGCTTTCTGCTTGAGAGAGGCTCGGTTATGAAATCTTTCCCTTCTCAGTTCTCTTCAAAGAGAAGAAGAAGAAGAAGAAGAAGAAGAAAAAAGGGAAAAGATCTCGTAAGCCGCAAACCAGCTACACAACGCAATTCTGTCCTCCTTTCTTCTTCCTCCTTCTTTCTTCTTTTTATCTTCAGTGGAGCGACTATTTGCCTTTGTGGGTTCTACTGTTAGGAGAGAGAAAAGGTGCTGCAGCTCGATTCATTAGTCCTAGGAGCCTGCGGCGTGCTTTTGAAAAGGGATGTGCGGAGTCATGATGACTGATCCAACTGGGTTGAAATCTTTGCTCATCAGATAGAGAGAGTGAGAGAGGGGGAGGGAGAATGATGGAGTAGAAAAGGCGAGGCCCGAAGGGACAGATGGGTGCTTGACCTTTGGGGCATCGGATCTCATCATCACCCTCTGCCTTTTCATGCTACAGTAGGGTTTTCGGAAGGTGCCATGGGCGATGCCAGGTCCCAGGAACTGCCGCAGATGACACACTTGATGACATGCTTGGTGACAGCTCGCTCTCTCTTCCACCCCACCACCCCCCCGGCGGCGGTAGGTGGAATGCAGGGTTTGGCATGGCGCGATTGGTGGGGGTAGGTTCGGGGACCCTCTGGAGCCCGAGAAAGACTTTGGGTTGACGGCGGTGGAGACGAGACTCGATCCGGAGGTTGGAGAGAACGGACCGATGTCTGACACAGAGAGAGAAAGAGCGAGAGAGCTGCAACGACTGACCGGACGAGGGCGACAGTTGTCGACGTCGATGTCGACATCGCTGTTTGCTTCTTTAGCGATTATTTGCGGCATTAAACTCAGGGAAGGTATTGTGCCAAAAAAAAAAAACTCAGGGAAGGTACCATGAATCTCCCAAACTGCACGGTAGTGGTTTGTGTTGTTATAAGATTCTCTTTTCTGCCAAATTTGGGACCAAACCATGTACCGCTAAAATTCATTCGGCGCCTAGTGTCGACTTTAGATGATCGAATTTGGCCTCCAGCGTTTCTGATGAGGTTCCCCCCTTCATTTTTCCTTACATGTACATTTGACTTTTTCCGGTCCCATCGCTCTTGTCGCGAGATGTGCAGGCTAATTTAGAGGCGGTGAAATTTTATACCATCAGTGTCAACTAATGTGATTTGATTGTTTAATACTAAGTGATAACATTTAATTGGAGAGGTAGATGAAATACGAAAAATTCGAACTCAAAACCTTTAGTGGAAATTTAATTAGAGAAGTAAATGGGGTCTGCAAAAAATTCGACGTCAAATCATGTATCGCTAAAATTCATTCGGCGTCTAGTTTTGACTTTAGATGATCAAATTTGGTCTCGAGCATTTCGGATGAGATTCCCCCCTTCATTTTCCCTTACATGTATGTTTGACTTTTTTTGGCCCCATCGCTCCCGTCACGAGAAATTTGGGCTAATTTAGAAGCATGAGATTTTGTAGGACCACTATCAATTGATCCGATTTGGTTATTTAGTACTAAGCGTGAAAATTTAATTAGGGAGGTAAATGAGACTTGGAAAGGTTCGAATTCAAAACCTTCAATAGAAATTTAATTGGAGAAGCAAGTGGAGTCTAAAAGGATTCAACTTCAAAACTTTCAACTCTAATATCATATGAGAATTTTGTGAGACCACTATCAACTATTATAAAAGCTTAAACTCTTAGATGATGGCTTATGATTTATATATAGAAGTGTTGCGCCTCCTCGAATGGGTTGCTAGACCGACAATTTGAGCTTAACTTATGGTGCTTTGTGTATATGAGAAGATGATTGGCCACCCTATTGTTTTTTTTTTGGCTTGAATTTAGAATTTGAGATGTCTATATGAGACACTCTCATATTTGAATTTGGAGATAAATATATTGTAAGTTCTAAAAGTTATCATGAAAATTCAATTAAGTTTTTAAATTTTTTAAAAAGTACAATCGAGTTTTAAAACTTATCAAAAAAGGGCAGTCGAATCCTAAGACTTTCGAAAATTGTAATCATTGAAAGGACTTAGATTTGATCAATTTGATAAATCTCTAGAACTCAATTGCACTTTTTAAAAAGTTTTAGTTCTTCCAATGCACTTATTCCTTATATTTACATATGATCTCTTCTACCTTGACTATGAACCACCACATAGAGTTCCGCAAATAAAATACTTGTAGGAGCGTGGTAGTTTGTCCAAGATCGTCTCAATAAATAGCCAAAGTAGGAGGCAATCTAAGGGAAATTGAGCAGATTCTCAGATCATCAAGTTACAAGCACGAAGCGATCGGGCTACTCTTCCATGCTTTACAAAGCACGTGGAATAAAAGAATGACAAGCATCGGTTCATTAGTAAGTCTTGCATGACATGATTCGGCAAATCATATGCACCGAGTCCTTGAGTGGTCGGGAAGCACGCAACGCAATTAAAATTCGGGGTTCGGCCTGCGCCCGAGTCTGACCTCCAATTCTGTTCGGTTGCCAAGAGCAAAATCACTAGGAGGAGGAATAAATTGGGAGAAGGATATTAGAAGTACCCTAAGTTATGTATAATGCTCACTTTAATGTTAAAAGTTTTTTTTTTTTTTTTGAATTACTTAAGTGACACTTTTTTGAAAAAATAATCACTTAAGAACCAACTCCAATCTGAATTACTGGAAATCCGATATAGCCAAATTTTATTTATTTATTAATATTACATGACTCGCCGATGTGCTCAGACAGCATATAACCCCTAAACAACATCTTGTAGTAGGTTAAAAAATGATTGCTTCCGTGTAAGTTATTGTAAAAAAATGATTATTTTAGTGCCAATCGTTGTTAAAAAGTGGTCACTTCAATGCAATTTTAATGAAAAAGTGATTGTGCTAAAAAATGTCACCTTAGATAAAATTTTTAATTATAAATGCCACGCAATTTCTTTAGTCGTAATTTCTCGCTAGAGATACTTAGGTAATCGTTTTTCTCTGATTTTGGCACTTAAGTGAGTTGGTGAAAACTTTTGACACTAAGCGTCGTACACAACTTATGACATTTCTAGTGTTCTTCTCTCGAAATAAAATTGCAAGTGTTTGATGGTGGATGTTTCGATCTTAATTAGGTTTCGACCTTCAAAAAAAGAAAAGAAAAAAGAAAATTTGGTTTCGACCTTCTACCAAAAAAGAAATTATTGATATGGCAACATTGGAACATCGTTCAGCTTCGAAATAGTATGGGTTTTCGTTATCAAAACGTTATTCTCCTTGATTTTCTCTGATCATTTGTACATGGCCAGATCGGTCCCCACTTTCCCCAATTTTCTTTATTTATTCGTAAACAACCACACCGGTCCCCCCCGAAAAAAAAAAAAGGAAAAGAAAAAGATTCGACCACACATGCATACATAGCGCGGATTATCGAAAAAAGAGAGTATATGCCCCAATTTTCAAAAGAGAAATGATTGGGCGAAAGTCTCTAATCTACCATGATAATAATAATTTATTCTAAACCACAAAAAACTAAAAGCTTTGTTAGTATAACAGTCATTAGGCTATCGTGGGATAATAACTTTTTGTGAGCTACAAATTTTTGAAGGTGTAGACCCCACAATAATTTAAAATTTGTTATTTAGTATTTTGTGGTTTCAAATAGACGATTATTCTCACGGTAAATTTAAGATTCTCACCAAATCATTTCTTAAAATCAAATAACAAATAATTATAAATTGTTGTGGAACCCATTACTTTAATAATTTGTATCTCATGACAAACTATTATTCTCATAGTAGCCTAATGACTATTATGATAGCAAAACCCATTTTTAAAGTTTAACCGCACATAAACAATAGTTTTATCTCAAGAAAAAAATATTGCCAAATATAACCCAAAAGAAGAAGAAGAAGAAGAAGAAGAAGAAGGCCTAACACTATGATTCAATAACTAATATTTTAATAAAAAATGCATCTCGTTTATGAATATTTAAAATCACGAGATTTTGTTACACCCATTATCCATATTGAAAAAAGAAATGATTTTTTTTTGACTAACTAATAGGATTTCTGCTCAAAACTCTTTGTTTCCTTTTTTTATTTTGGCGAATACGACCAAAGTTGACAGGCAGAAATTTTCTTTTAGCTCTGGATTTTAGGGAAACCCGCGGGTGGCTACCGTTGCATATAAATAACACGAGAATCATCATTTCTTTTAATTGAAGGGCATTTTTCTTTTTTTTGGGTGCTTTTGGCCTTGTGTGGAGATAATTTATATAACTATTTAACTTTTGGTCTTTTACCAAGTTTTAATTCAATTGCTTAGTGGGTAAAGTTCACGCGCCAAAAAAAAAGTTAATAAACTTCCAATTCAAAGTAAAATTAATATAACACCAAAAGTTTATTATTTCAAGGTAAAAACGATAAAATATTCCAACAGAGTCAATTGTCGAAAAAAAAAGGAAAACGAAATGGTTGCAATTGGAGTCACGACCACGTAAAATTGGACGTCGGGATCACGTAATCCTCTTATCAAGGAGAAAATGAATTGCTACAGCACCATACTTAGGTTGAAATTCATGGCACTTGAATTTTTTAGCATAATACGATTGTTTGGTGACCAATGGAAAAGTAACCAAAAGCATTTTTTTTCCCGTATAGAAAAACCGATGAATTTAAAATCTTGATGGTGGCTCTAGAAGCTCAAAGGGGAACAAATTCCAAAGGAAAAACAGTTAAAAAGGGGATTACATTGACAACTGCCGTCTGGTTATTTATTAAGCAATTAAATAATGAAAATTTATAATTTTCAAAGCACAGTTTTTCATGTGCGGTGTGTAATAAGATAAGATTTTTTTGTAATGGTACAAATAAAGCGAGGCGCACGAGAATTCTGGTGGGGAGAAAAGGTTTGCCTATTAGCTATTACCGTCCAAAGGAGAAGTTCACTGATTTCATTATCACCAACACCTTTTAAAACTTTTTGATTATAATGCAATTAAAAAAGAAGAAGAAGAGGGTACTCCATACGGTCAACTTCTCCCATTCCATCGTGCGACTCTTCAAAAGATAGAAAAGATAAGATATGACCGAAAGATAAAAAGAAAAGAAAAAAAAGTAATGCTGGCCACATGGCAACGTCAATCCACATCCATCTCTCTCATGAAAGTGAATGGAGTATTTAGTAAAGATGGATTAGGTTTGGCATTAGATTAGCTTATCCCTAATCTTTTTTTAACTTAACCAAAATATAGTTGGCATTCACCCCTAGTTTAACCTTCATAGCAAAAGGAGCTTAAACCCTTCAACCCTGAACTCGAGCTCATCACAAAACAATTTATTTATTTATTTATTTGTCTAGTCTTATCCTATATCTATTTTACAAACCATTATGTGTGCTAAGTATTGTGCATAGGTTGTGAAATCTTACGCTATTATTCACGTGTTCTCACTCCAGCCTCTTGAGAAGGTGAAAAATCAAACTCTTCACCTCCCCTTTCCCAAGTGGCAAGGATAGTCATTGGGGCACAACACTTTAAATTTACCGATTCTTATGTGAAATTTCTAGCTTTAATAAATTGATTTGTCAACTTTTTTCCAAGTGAGCTATCAATTAGTTTTGGATGACTAACTCTTATTTGATCAATCACCGAGTTGATACCAAAAAAAAAAAAAAAAAAAATCATAATTGTTTATCTATACCTAATTTTCGTGCCATAAAAAATAGTAAATCAGTACACGTGTGATAAATCCGCCCTCCGATCTTAGATAATTGCTGACGTGGAAACTCAATTGGGAAACAACTTGGTTGATTGGTGTATGACATGAATGCCCTTGAAAATTGACCATAGATGGGTCTCCCAAACAACGTGGTTTTTGGGAAGCTGGATTTGAAGAATATAAATCGAGATTGAGAAATCTGCTAAAACTTACTAATTTGTCCCAAGAGCTCCCTCATGTTTCAAAAATTTAAGAAATGATTACAAGAGTTGATAAATTAAAAAAAAAAAAAGGAAGTAAAAGTTGGCACGTAATTCAAACGAGAAGTTGTAACCCAAAAAAAGTTGGTAATTGGAGAAAAATTAGTAAGCCATCTAAAGAAAGATCGAGGAACTCATACGGAAGTCAGTAAATTTGAGTTGTTAATAAGCAAAGTAAAAAACGGTGAGAAAACTTGGTAACTTGTAAATTGTCCAAAAGATCTACTAATTTCACGATGAGTAACTTCAAGGGAAATCAGGCAATCGGGAACTTGTTTTACCAACGATTTTCAACACTTAATGAGATATTTCAAATAATAATAATAATAATAATAATAATAATAATAATAATAATAATAATAATAATGAAACAGAAAAATCATCCCAACATATAAGTATTTTATCAAGTCGGCGTGTTTTCATCTTTCCTCAAACAAGGTGGCATCATCCTTGTCTAAAGAGCATATTAGAGATAACAAAGGCCTTGGGAAGAGAGCAATACTAGCCCCGTCTTCCGACAAACATGTATACGCCACCAGGGGAATCTAAAGGGACTCCACAGCGTTTCTTATCGTGCTTATGACTTGTTTTATCGTCTTCCAGATCCAAGAGAAGCCAAGCTTATGGCCGAATATACGTGCCCAAAAACCCTATCTCTCTCTCTGAACACTGAAGTATGAATGTGAAACCTGGAAAGAAGAATCAATGGCGAGATGCATGCGGCCGTTCCGCATGCGAAATCTCTGGTATGTAATGCAATATCTATTTGCAGCATGTCAGCCGTGCACCGCGCGATCCTAAGTGGTTGGAGTAAGTACTCTCCTCTCTCGGCACGCCCCTATCCCAGTTACAAGCTCCCGATTAATGTGCGTCTCTGGTCGAGTTGAGATGGATGATAAACCCTAGTTCACAGCCTGTGATCAGCTGCAATCATTACAGTCACCTAACGCACGCGTTCATCTTGCATTGCAGGGCAATTGATGTTTCAGCACAGATTAAGCTGCTTCTTCCAATGGCTTTTTCCAACCCTTTTTAATCTTTTGTTGGCACATGTTTAGCTGGGACACCGAGTTGACATTAAGCTAGCGACCTTTGTCGTCGAGCGTGTATATATATATTTTTATCATGGACAGGTGAAGAACCTGTTTTCAAATGACTTTTCATAGCATTGGGCATATAATAAGATGACTTTATTCTCATCTAATAGCTTTGATTCGAGTCATACCTACATTATGCATTTCTTCCCTACCCTGTTGTTAGCATCATATGTTATACGTCTAATCAATAATCTCAAGGCCTTAATACTATACAAAGGAGGGATGAGGGGATGAATTGCCATTGTTGTTGATCCCAAAATGAAACTAGGAAAGAATATGCAGATTTGAAAAGGAACACTTTGGAGCCAGGGCCAGAAAAGCTGGTGAAGAATCCGCACCATATGGGCTTAAGTATGAGTGGACCAAGCCTAGTTGTGTTTTCTTTTTCTTTTTCATTAAAACCAAGCCCAAATACAAGAGTAAGCGGTATCAAAACACGGTACATCTCGATGCCTTTATACTCCAGTCCGCTTGTTTATTTGATTCTCAAGTACAGTGGGTCAATTCGAGATTCGTTAAAAAGAGCCAAGATGTCTTTACATTCTATGATAATTAGCTCACTATCCCAAGAGCGAAGAGAGGAATCTTGTAGATAGGTTATCAAAATGAAATTGTTTAACTTTTGAACTAACCCCAGTGTAGAACGACCAGCAAAGTGATGAGGGCGTGGAGGCAAGTTAGGTTTCAAGTTGAAGAGCGCTGGTAGCGTTGTGTTTTTAGTTGAATCTTACTGTTTATGAAGTTAATTTTGATTACAGATGGGAATGAAGCTGACTTAAGCTATTTTTTTAGATTGACTCAGGCTAGACAGGATGATTACACGTGATTCACTTGTTTAAATTTGATTTGAGTTGAGCTTGCCGATCTTCAACTAGTGATGCGTGATGGGGCGAGTGATTCCAAATGATCCATCGAAGCGCATGATGCCCAATTTCTTTTTTGATTTGAATAAGCATCGATGGTTCCGAGTTGGTCGATAGAGCTATGTTGGATGCTCCCTCATCAACTAGATTGCTCACGAGCTTAATTGAGCTTCTACTATTATGTTTTTTTAGAAATTAATTGTTACAGATAAACTTCATCTAAACATTCTAGGAAATTTTCCAGAGACCCCTAGTTTGTATGTATTCTTTCAAAAGACCCTTAAAGAGTGGGACTTTCCTTAAAGAAAAAAGAATATCTTTCAAAGTGAGAAAAATTACCAAAATAGTCCTAAATCTATTGTAATTTTTCTAGTTCAATCCTAACCCCTTTTTTTTGTTTTTTTGCTAATTTACTCTTAAACTTTTTGTATTTGTGCAAATTCAGTTCATTCGAAAAATTTTGGCTAGCCGGTGTTGATGTGGACGTTGCCTGGTACCGGCCGTTCAGCCGACGCTAACGTGTCAATTTTAAAATATATTTTTGATATTTGATTTTTTATATATATATATTTTCTCCTTTCTTCTTTCTCTGGCTAGTCTGACGATCGGCTAGGGGCTAGGGCTGGCGATGTTGACCTCGCCGACCAATGGGGAGGCTCTCCCTCATCGGCACCGTCGAGGGCCGGTTAGGGAGGGCTGGTGAGGGCGAGCCTTGGCCACCCTTGGCAAGGACTTGCTGTCGCAGGTAAGGTTGAGCTCATCCAGCGCCATGATGGCGAGGGCAAGTGGCATTGGGTGAGGGGGAGCTTCGTCGTTCGTGAGCCTCGCCATGGCTGGGTGAGGCCGAGCTCGCTCGCCAGCCCCATGGCGAGGCTCACCTTAGACTAGATTTGGTGACGGCGAGCCTCTAGCATCCTTGGCGAGGACTTACCGTTGCAGGCAAGGGTCGCTAGCTGAGGTCGAGCTCGCCGAACGCCGCGACAATGAGGGGGAGGGTTGGGTGAGGCTCGCCCTTGCCCTTACCAGATTAGAGCCATAACGATGAGGGTGAGTGGCACTAGTTGAGGTCGACCTCGCCTAGTGTGACAGCGAGTCCTCGCTAAGGGGTGGTTGAGGTTCGCCTTTGCTAGTGCCGGGGAGGGTGAGCCTCCCAGTGGCCGGTGAGAACAGTGGTTGGTGAGATTGATCTTGCCAACTCTAGCTTTTGGTTAGCCATTGGATTGGCTAGAGGAAGAAGAAAAGAGATTTTTTTTTTAAAAGAAAGAAAAAATCAAAATAAAAAAATCAATTTTTTGTTTTTTGAAAAAATCAACATGTCAACGTTGGTCGGACGGCCGGCATCCATGTTAGTGCTGGCCAGTCAAAATTTGCCAGATGGATTAAATTGGTACAAATACAAAAGGTTTATGACTGGATTGATTAAAAAAAAATATTTATGACTGAACTGAAAAAATTATAATAAATTTGAGACTGTTTTGGTAATTTTTCTGTCAAAGTGTACCACCATATTCTAAACGACCCACACGTCATTGCCGGTTGTAAAAAACAAGCAACTTCCGATGACCATGGCGACAGTCATATGCGCATTTCTCACAATTGGGTGAGGCCATTTAGTCCCAAAAAATCATCTACCTTTTAAGCCATGCAAAAGTTGAGAAAGATATTGGGGGAAGAAAAGAGAGCTAGGGTTCGAAAAAGATTTACGCCGGATTCCAATTGAGTGTGGAGGTCGGGAATTGCAGATGCGAACGGGGATCTGATCATTCCACCGCAGGCGTGTTTGCTGTCGATTCCATCGGAACCTAGCCCTAGAACTTGCTCTAAGTTTAAATTGCTCTGACATTCAATTGCTCCAACTGGATTATCGATCTTTCTTGCGCCAATTTTGATAGGCTTCAAGATCATGGCGATGTTGAGGCGAGCCACCTCCTTCAAGATCAAAACGATCTAGGGTTTCCATCACCTCTTGCTCATCGAGGAGATATTGAATCCTTTGAAGGTGCTCATCGAGGAGATATTGAATCCTTTGAAGGTGCTCATCGAGGAGATATTGAATCCTTCGAAGCTAGGTACAATAGTTCTCGCCGTCTAGTTTCTCACCCTTGTTCAAATCAACAACAATTTTTCTTTGCAGCCACTTACAACTACATTCAAGAAGTGCACATGAGATATTAATAATTTGCACGGATCACTTTTTTTGCAGCATTAATCTAAATCACATAATAAAAATTTTGTACAAGTCGCAGGATCGAAAATTTGCTGTGCTCTTAATCATCTCTTGCGCCCAAGTTCTCAATCATTATATGGAATTTAATGCGTGTAAAAATAAATTGGAGGAGGAAACTAATAATTCTCAACTAAACTAAACACCCGCTCCCACTTAACCATCCCATACACTTTCTTGATTGATATTAATCATTAAATCAATAACATATATAAACACAAAGTATTATATAATACTGACCAAACTCTAAAGTAGTGATTCTAACATTCATAACGAAAATAGTCCATAACTCGCTTTGATACCACTGTTGAAGAATGGGCAGCGCAGACGTAACACAATTATTTAACTACATATCTCTTGCAGGTTCAATATCAATTCCTCTAGAATGACTGGACTTATTTATGTTGCTTGGCAAATCCACAATCTTTATGTAATATTTCTTCGAACCTGTAAACAACTCAATCGCAAGCTCATTCTACTCGAGTAAGAGTTGGGTTCCACAGCACAAGAGCCCTTGGGATCAATATATAAAAAAGAATTCTGATAGCTACTAATTATTTTTTGGTGTTTTATATGTCCCATGTTATTTTCTTGTGAGAAGCCGTACGTATTCATAGAAGGTGAGAGAAGACCTTTAGTCTCCTCTAAAATCCTCCATTACTCCACTGTTCTATCATACGACGGTGGAAGAATTATTACTTGTAACTGCCACATAATTAGACGAATTATTCTTTTGTAACCTTCACAACATTAACAGGTGTCTTTAATGGTTATTCACTAACACCTTGTAGTTCCAGCAAGTTGGGAAACGTGGCGCTTGTAATTCTTACCTTAGATCTAAAGAGAGAGACTTGTGTGATGGAAGTGGATAAACTGATGTGTGATATCCACTGTGCATGTAAATGAAATAATTGCTTTCGACCGCCTGCACAAATTTTGGATTGTGTGCTTTAAACTACCCCGTTGGAAGAGTTGCTCCCATATCAGTTGATAGTCTCTCCTAATGAGAGGCCATCGTCAATAGTCGAGTATGGCAAGCTGGTCATCACATTACATAATACCACATTAAGTAATACCGGTGGCGGCTGAAAATCCTTAATGCATAAGTGGAATGACTAAGAAATTCTAAGATTTTTTTTTTTTTTTTTGGTCAGGCAGAAATTCTAAGATTTGGAAAGCTAGGAAATGACTCAATGGTGTCTGGTAATAAAGTCTCATGGGACATTGAAGTAGACTTCCTTAAAGATTTGCAGTTCTAAGGTAAACAAATCCAAAAGGAACTGACAGGAAAAGGAAAAACAATTAAAGAGGGGGTTATGGTGAAAAGTGCTGTCTAGTCATTTATTAAGCAATCAAATAACAAAAATTTATAATTTTCAATGCACGATTCTTCATTTGTCGGATATAATAAGATAAGATTTTTATAATGATACAAATAAAATGAGGTTTGCCAATTACCGTCCAAAGGGAGTTCACTGATTGCATTATCACCAACACCTTTTTAAAACTTTCGACTATTACCAATATGCAATCACGGGCAAAATCAATATGAACCCTCCAATTAGGAAAAAGAAAGAAAAAAGAAGAAGAGAAAAGACTTCGAGTGCTTACCGATTAAAGGAAAAGACTCCGTATGGTCAATTTTTCCAATTCCATGGTGCAACTCTTCAAAAGAGAAAAGATTAAAAAAAAAAGAAGAAAAAAGACGAGTTTGACCAAAAAAGAAAAATAAAAAATAAAAAACAAACCAAAGTTTGCTGGTGACATTACAACATCAATCCACATCCATCTCTCTCTTCAACTTAGCCAAAATATCATTGCCGTTCACCCCTAGTTTAACCTTCATAGCAAAAGGAGCTTAAACCCTTCTTCCCTAAATTCCAGCTTGTCGCTTAACACCTTAAATTTCTTAACTCCTATATGAAATTATTTACTTTAATAAAATGATTTATCAAACTTTTCTCTAAGCGATTCATCAACTAGTTTGAGTTTAATACTAGAAAACAAGAAAATTACCAAAACAGTTATAAATCTATTGTAATTCTTCCAATTTAGTCCTTTTTTTTTTTTTGCTAATTTAGTTTTAAATCTTTTGTAATTGTGTCAATTCAGTCAATTTGGCCAGATTTAGCTAGCTGACCAACACCATCTGACTAACAAATTTGGAGCGTGTATTATAAACTACCCTGCTGGAAGAGTTGCTCCCATATTAGCTGATACTCTTTTCTAATGAGAGGTCATCGTCAATAGTCGAGTGTGGCAAGCTAGTTGTCACATTACATAATACCATGTTAAGTAATACAAGTGGCGGCTGAAAATCTTTAATGCATAAGTGGAATGACTCAGAAATTCTAAGATTTGGGAAACTAGGAAATGATTCAACAGTGTCTGGTAATAAAGTCTCATGGGACATTGAAGTAGACCTCCTTAAAGATATGCAATTCTATAATGGGGAAGAATTATTGCTGAGATTGAGATTATTTCTTCTTATTTTGCATTTTATAACTTTTTAAGTTCTTTCCCCATAAAAGAAAAAAGTGGTCGGCTCTTTTGATCGATTCTTAGAAGAACCAACCAATTTAGCTCCCACCTTTGTTCCTTCGGGATTGAGAGCTACCTTTCGATTTAATCTGAAACAAATCACCTCTAGAAAAAAGATAGGTTCTACATCCCCAGTAGGCCTGACCAAACAGGCGGGCTAGGCCGAATCTGGATCTAATATCACCACTCCTCAAAAGATGGTAATTGATTCTCGGGTCGCGTTGAGTTGGGTTGGGAGAGCCTTTTCATGCGAAACCCTGTCCGACTCATGATATTGACGTTTCGAAAGAAGTACACTATTAGTGTCATAAGTTGTGTACGGCGCTTACTTTGGTGCCAAAAGTTTCCATTGGATCACTTAAGTGCCAAATCGGAGGAAAAACGATCACTTTGGTGCTACCGGCGAAAGATTTCGATGAAAATGATTACGTGGCTTTAAAAAAAAAAATGGCAAGGCCTTTAAACGATGTCGTTTCGGTCCTCCTTAAGAAAACGATGTCGTTTTGCCGTCCTACATGGATGGCCTCACAAAAACGACACCGTTCAACTCATTTGAGGATTTTTTTGTTTTAGTTGGGGATTGAAATTAGGGATTTTTCGACCTAGCTCGCTCAACCGTCATCGGTCGGTCTCCACCGTCGCTGGGTTGCCGTCGCTCGCTCAACCGCCATTGCTCGGCACTGTTCGGACGCCCTTGACGGCACACGAGGGAGCACTAGCCCTAGTCGCTGGAGCCTAGGTACTGGAATACGCAGGCCAGGCACTTGTTGGGGAGATCAGAGATGGAGAGGGAGACATCAATGGCGGCGCACTCGTCGGTGGACTCCCGAGCACCGGCTAGATCACAGCCTTCGACTTGGTCGCCGAGTGGCTGTCGTCGGGGTTGGGGTTGGGGTCGGGGTCGAGGTCGGGGGGTCGGAGCCGCGGCCGCTAAGTGGCCATCGTCGGGGTCGGGATCGGGGTTGGGGTCGGGGTTGGGGTCGGGGCGCGACCGTTGAGTGGCCATCGTCAATGTTGGGGTTGGGGTTGGAGCCGCGGCCGTCGAGTGGCCATCGTTGCGTCGGGGTAGGGGTCGGGGTTGGGGTTGGGGTCGGGGTTGGAGTTGCGGTCGTCGAGTGGCCATCGTTGGGGTTGGGGTCGGGGTTTGAGCCGCGGCCGCTGAGCATGGGCGTTGTTGAGAACGGCCACTGGTCGGAGATTTAGGGTTTTGAATTGGGGGAGACACCAAACGGTGTTGTTTTGGTATTAGGATGCTAACTGTACTCTCTGGGGAGCCACATCGGCTTCAAAAATTAATAAAAAAGTGCCAAGTTAGATTTCCGGCCAACCATATCGGAGTTGGCACCAAAGTGAGCATTTTTCAAACTTTTTGACACTTAAGTGATCCGACAGAAACTTTTGGCATCAAAGTGAGTGCCGTACACAACTTATGACACCGATAGTGTACTTATCCCTGATGTTTCCAGCTAGCAGGCCATCCCACATTGTGAGAGGAGAACGGAAAAAAGCGCGCGGAATAAAGAAGAGAAGGAGAAAGAGACACAAGAAAAGGATGAGGCGTTGACAGAGCTTGTCTCCATGCCCCGACAAAAGAGCAGCGCCACTGGCTCCGCCGCCCAAACATTCACGAGTGCCAAGTTCCTCCCTTCCCCTCCCCTCACGTGATCTATACCGGGAGTGATGTTGTTCACGAAGGGACTTGTCTCCAAAGAAGTTAGATCTTAGGCTCAGGTTGCATTTGGAATGTGTGATTATGAATTAACGGCGTACGTGCCCAAACTGTATGATGTTTTTGCATTTCTTGAAGACTAATGGTGATGGGTGCTTTGCTTTTCTTCTTAGCATCCATCAAAGTCTCTTCTATCTGAGTTCTTCTTCTTCTTTTGAGGTTTCTGGTTTAGAGATATCTTCACCTTCATTGTCGGAGGATGAGCTTTCTAATGGGAGAACGGTAATAATTCGAACAATATCGAATCAACGCAGCGGAATAAAATAATCTCCCATCTTGTGTAAATCTAATAGGAATCGATATAGTAGAGTAAAATAAATACCAAGCATGCGAACACAAGACGATTTTTTACGTGGAAAACCTCCTCGATGTGAGGAGATAAAAAACCACGGGACCGGAGTCCACATGAAAATCTTCACTATCAATAAAATTGTTCTTCTCTAGCAAATACTAGAGGTACATAGCAGCAAACATCTCAAGAACATAATTCATGGCAATACACATGAACTTCACAAGAGATCAAAGATAAATCTGACCAAAAACGCAGATTTTGATCAATCCACGAGAAACCTGATGTATGGAGCTTCAAACGAAAATCAAACCGTTCGGATTTGATTAAATTGCGCCACGAACATGCTGACAAAATTTCAGCTCAATCGGACCACGAATCGACCTTTGACGCTAGCTTGATGTAAATCAGATATTGCCCCAAACCCCAGATTTTCTGTTTTCTCTTTTTCTCTTGTTACTATTTCCTTTTCTGCTGCTACCTCCTTATATAAATAGTGAGAAACCCTATTTCCTCATATAACTTATTATATGGGCTCAAGTCCTTTTTGGGCTTGCAACTCATTGGGCTTCCTCCACATAGGAGTGAACCCAGCTAACAAATCTCCCCCTCACGACAATGTGGAGGGATTCACCATCCCTGCTATCAAATGGCAATGTTCAAGCTTCTCTCTTGGTAGAGTTTTCGTCATCATATCGGAGCCATTATGATCCGTATGAATTTTCTCAAGTTCCAACAACTTTTCATCTAGAACATCCCTTATCCAATGATATCTAACATCAATATGTTTCGATCTAAAATGAAAATATGAATTCTTACCAAGATGAATTGCGCTTTGATTATCACAAAATAGCACATACCTCTTTTGCTTAAACCCAAGTTCTTCTAAGAACTTCTTCATCCATAGCATCTTTTTACTATCTTCAGTCGCTGCAATAAATTCAGCTTCGGTTGTAGAAAGTGTAACACACTTCTGCAATCTTGACTTCCATGACATAGCTCCACCCGCAAAGAATATCAAATAACCAGAAGTAGATTTACGAGTATCAATATCTCCTGCCAAGTCGGAATCTGTGTATCCAACTAACTCAAGTTTCCCGGTCCCGAAACTGAGTTTCAAATTTGAAGTTCCCCGAAGATACCTCATAATCCACTTCACTGCATTCCAGTGCTCTCTATCTGAATTTGACAAATAGTGACTAACAACGCCAACTGCATGCGCCAAGTTTGGGCGTGTACATACCATCACATACATTAAGCTTCCTACAGCTGAAGCATATGGAATACTTTCCATATCTTTCTTCTCTTTATCAGTCGTAGGACTTTGCATCATATTTAACTTAAAGTGGGCAGCAATAGGAGTACTAACCACTTTAGCCTTGTCCATGTAAAATTTCTGAAGGATCTTCTCGATATATTTCTCTTGCGACAAAAATAACTTCTTAGCATCTCTGTCTCGGGTAATTCTAATGCCAAGAATCTGCTTCGCCGAGCCCAAGTCTTTCATGGCAAAAGACTTGTTCAACTGTTTCTTCAATAACTCAATTCTTGAAGCATTCTTGCCAACAATTAACATATCATCAACATAAAGCAAGAGAATAATAAAGTCATCATCATGAAATTTTTGGACAAACACACAGTTATCCAAGGAAGTCTTCTTATAGCCCTATTCTGTCATAACTGACGCAAATTTCTTGTACCACTGTCTCGGTGCTTGTTTTAGGCCATAGAGACTTTTCTTCAATTTGCACACATAATTCTCTTTCCCTTTCACTTTGAAACCCTTAGGTTGTTCCATGTATATCTCTTCCTCCAAGTCACCATGTAGGAAGGCCGTTTTAACATCCATTTGCTTAATTTCTAAATCTAGGCTAGCTGCCAAGCCTAGTACCACACGGATAGAAGACATTTTCACTACTGAGAAAATATATCATCAAAATCAATACCCTTTCTCTGACCGAATCCCTTAACAACCAATCTAACTTTGAACCGTGGTTGTAAAGTATGTTCATCTTGCTTCAACCTATATACCCACTTGTTCTTCAAAGCTCTTTTACCTTTAGGTAACTTCACCAATTCAAAAGTATGATTATCATAAAGTGACTGCATCTCATCTCGCATAACATCGAACCAATTGCTTTTGTACTCATCTTCTATTGCTTCGCATAACACTGTTCACTGCATCGATCAATAATACATACTCATCTTCAGAATATCTGGTGGAAGGTCGTCGGTCTCTAATAGATCTTCGGACTGGAACATCCAGTGGAACATCTAATTGAGCCTCTGGTTCAGGAATAGTATTATCTATTTCAACATGTTCAGGAACATGTGCGTTATTTGGAACATTGACTTCCTGCTGCTCTTCATCAACCTGTGTAGGAATATTTATAAGAGGAACTGGATCTAAATCAACCAGATCATCACTAACCTGTGGTGCTGAAATCATCTTCGATTTCTCAATATCCTCTATTGTTTGATCTTCCATAAACACAACGTCTCTACTTCTTACAATTTTCTTTTCAAGTGGATCATAAAATTTGTAGCCAAGCATATCCTGTCTATAACCAATAAATATGCACTGTCGTATTTTCACATCAAGTTTAGACCTCTCATCTTTGGGAACATGCACATATGCTTTGCACCCAAATACACGCAAATAATCATAAGAAACTTCTTTGCCTGTCCAAACCCTATTAGTAACATCAAACTCTAAAGGAACACATGGAGTAAGATTTAATATATACACAACTGTACTTAAAGCCTCACCCCAAAAGGATCTAGGTAGCTTTGATTGTGAAAGTAAGCATCTTACCCTTTCAACCAGTGTTCTGTTCATTCTCTCAGCTAAGCCATTTAACTGAGGCGTCTTGGGAGGTGTCTTTTGATGTCGAATACCTTGTTATCTGTAGTATTCATCAAAAGGTCCAATCTACTCTCCCCCGTTATCAGTTCTGATGCATTTCAATTTCTTTCCAGTCTGTCTCTCAACTGAAGCTTGAAATTGCTTAAAAGCATCTAACACTTGATTTTTAGTTTTCAAGTTATAAATCCAAATTTTTCTTGAAAAATCATCTATAAAAGTAACAAAATAAAGAGAGCCACCAAGTGATTTTGTTTTCATAGGACCGCAAACATCAGAATGCACTAAATCCAGTATGCTTGATTTTCTTGAAGGAGGGGAGCTTTTAAATGCAACTCTATTATGTTTTCCTGCTAAACAATGAGCACACTTCTTTAGTGCTGAACTTTTCAATCCTGAAAGGAGTTTCTTCTTGGCCAATATTGACAAACCCTTCTCACTGATGTGATTGAGCCTCTTATGTCATAACTCAGCTGCATCTTCGCTATCTACTTTTGCATTAATTTTGTCGTAGACAACTTTGCCTGCATAATGTATAACGAAGAATATTTTTCACCTCTAGCCACAACAAGAGAACCTTTGATTGTGCTTAAAGCCTCACCCCAAAAGGATCTAGGTAGCTTTGATTGTGAAAGTAAGCATCTTACCCTTTCAACCAGTGTTCTGTTCATTCTCTCAGCTAAGCCATTTAACTGAGGCGTCTTGGGAGGTGTCTTTTGATGTCGAATACCTTGTTGTCTGTAGTATTCATCAAAAGGTCCAATCTACTCTCCCCGTTATCGGTTCGATGCATTTCAATTTCTTTCCAGTCTGTCTCTCAAGCTGAAGCTTGAAATTGCTTAAAAGCATCTAACACTTGATTTTTAGTTTTCAAGTTATAAATCCAAATTTTTCTTGAAAAATCATCTATAAAAGTAACAAAATAAAGAGAGCCACCAAGTGATTTTGTTTTCATAGGACCGCAAACATCGAATGCACTAAATCCGGTATGCTTGATTTTCTTGAAGGAGGAGCTTTTAAATGCAACTCTATTCTGTTTTCTGCTAAACAATGAGCACACTTCTTTAGTGCTGAACTTTTCAATCTGAAAGGAGTTTCTTCTTGGCCAATATTGACAAACCCTTCTCACGATGTGATTGAGCCTCTTATGTCATAACTCATTTGCATCTTCGCTATCTACTTTGCATTAATTTTGTCGTAGACAACTTTGCTCGCATAATGTATAACGAAGAATATTTTTCACCTCTAGCCACAACAAGAGAACCTTTGATTGTGCTTAAAGCCTCACCCCAAAAGGATCTAGGTAGCTTTGATTGTGAAAGTAAGCATCTTACCCTTTCAACCGGTGTTGTTCATTCTCTCGGCTAAGCCATTTAAGCGAGGCGTCTTGGGAGGTGTCTTTTGATGTCGAATACCTTGTTGTCGTAGTATTCATCAAAAGGTCCAATCTACTCTCCCCGTTATCGGTTACGATGCATTTCAATTTCTTTCATCTTGTCTCTCAATCGAAGCTTGAAATTGCTTAAAAGCATCTAACACTTGATTTTTAGTTTTCAAGTTATAAATCCAAATTTTTCTTGAAAAATCATCTATAAAAGTAACAAAATAAAGAGAGCCACCAAGTGATTTTGTTTTCATAGGACCGCAAACATCGAATGCACTAAATCCGGTATGCTTGATTTTCTTGAAGGAGGAGCTTTTAAATGCAACTCTATTCTGTTTTCTGCTAAACAATGAGCACACTTCTTTAGTGCTGAACTTTTCAATCTGAAAGGAGTTTCTTCTTGGCCAATATTGACAAACCCTTCTCACTGATGTGATTGAGCCTCTTATGTCATAACTCAGCTGCATCTTCGCTATCTACTGCATTAATTTTGTCTGTAGACAACTTTGCCTGCATAATGTATAACGAAGAATATTTTTCACCTCTAGCCACAACAAGAGAACCTTTGATTGTGCTTAAAGCCTCACCCCAAAAGGATCTAGGTAGCTTTGATTGTGAAAGTAAGCATCTTACCCTTTCAACCGTGTTACTGTTCATTCTCTCGGCTAAGCCATTTAAGCGAGGCGTCTTGGGAGGTGTCTTTTGATGTCGAATACCTTGTTGTCGTAGTATTCATCAAAAGGTCCAATCTACTCTCCCCGTTATCGGTTACGATGCATTTCAATTTCTTTCCGGTCTGTCTCTCAACGAAGCTTGAAATTGCTTAAAAGCATCTAACACTTGATTTTTAGTTTTCAAGTTATAAATCCAAATTTTTCTTGAAAAATCATCTATAAAAGTAACAAAATAAAGAGAGCCACCAAGTGATTTTATTTTCATAGGACCGCAAACATCAGAATGCACTAAATCCAGTATACTTGATTTTCTTGAAGGAGGAGCTTTTAAATGCAACTCTATTATGTTTTCTGCTAAACAATGAGCACACTTCTTTAGTGCTGAACTTTTCAATCCTGAAAGGAGTTTCTTCTTGGCCAATATTGACAAACCCTTCTCACTGATGTGATTGAGCCTCTTATGTCATAACTCAGCTGCATCTTCGCTATCTACTGCATTAATTTTGTCTGTAGACAACTTTGCCTGCATAATGTATAACGAAGAATATTTTTCACCTCTAGCCACAACAAGAGAACCTTTGGTAAGTTTCCATTGACCATTACTTAAGGTGCTGCAATACCCCTCATCATTCCAACTTGCTTGTAGAAATCAAATTCAAGCAGATATCAGGTATATGTTTAACATTATTCAATACTAACCTTGTGCCATTGCTGGTTTCTAGGCACACATCACCGATGCCTACAACTTGAGCTAGTCCATTGTTTCCCATCTTCACAGATCTGAAGTCACCTGACCTATATGATGTAAAGAAATCCCTACGAGATGTAGCATGAACGGATGCACCACTATCAATTACCCAACTGGTCTCATTAGAAACAAAATTCACCACATCACCATAAAAAATAGTGAGAAAGTCTTCTTTAAGTGCAGCGACACGATTGTCATCATTGTCATCATCACTTTTCTTCTCTTTACCTTTCTCCTTTTGTTTCTCCCTTTTTAACTGGCGACAAAACCTCTGAATATGTCCCTTCTGATGACAATAATGGCACTTAACATTAGCAAATTTATTATACTTACTCTGCTTTTGTCTCGACTTTTATCTCTATTTCTCGGACCTCGAGACTCACTTCTCCTAATTTTCTCAACAACCAAGGCATCAAAATGTGAAGAGGACGATCCCTGTGTCTTCCTTCTCATCTCTTCATTCAAAATACTACTCTTGGCTAAATCCATGGTAATTGTACCATCCGGGCCAGAATTAGACAAAGATGTTCGGAACGTCTCCCATGAGTCCGGTAAAGTACCAAGCAACCATATTGCTTGTATCTCATCATCAAACTTGATTCCCATCGCAGCCAACTGATTTATAATTCCTTGAAAAGAATTTAAATGATCAGTCAAACGAGTACCATCATGATATCTCAGAGCCATCATCTGTTTTATCAAAAATAATTTATTATCCCCAGTCTTTCGAGCATATAACTATTCGAGCTTATCCCATAAACTGCATGCATGTGTTTTCTCAATAATATGGTTTAAAACATTATCATCTATCCACTGCCTGATATAACCACACACTTGACGATGAAATATAGACCATTTAGCGTCAGTTTTATTCTCTGGTTTCTCCTCAGCAAATACAGGCAAATAAAAATCTTTCACATATAAAAGATCTTCCATCTTCCCTTTCCAGATATGATAATTCGAACCATTCGGTGTAACAATTCTACTCATATTCGTTTCCATTGTTTAACACAAGGCAGAAAAATCAAGCAATAACCCGTTGCTCGATACCACTCGATGGGAGAACGGTAATAATTCGAACAATATCGAATCAACGCAGCGGAATAAAATAATCTCCCCTCTTGTGTAAACCTAATAGGAATCGATATAGTAGAGTAAAATAAATACCAAGCACGCGAACACAAGACGATTTTTTATGTGGAAAACCTCCTCGATGTGAGGAGATAAAAAATCACAGGACCACAGTCCACTTGAAAATCTTCACTATCAATAAAATTGTTCTTCTCTAGCAAATACTAGAGGTACATAGCAGCAAACACCTCAAGAACATAATTCTTGGCAATACACATGAACTTCACAAGAGATCAAGGATAAATCTAACCAAAAATGCAGGTTTTGATCAATCCACGAAAATGTATGGAGCTTCAAACGAAAATCAAACCGTTCGGATTCGATTAAATTGCACCACGAACATGCTGAAAAAAATTTAGCTCAATCGGACCACGAATCGACCTCCGACGCCAGCTTGATGTAAATCAGATATTGCCTCAAACCTCAGATTTTCTGCTTTCTCCTTTTCTCTTGTTACTATTTCCTTTTCAGCTACTACCTCTTTATATAGATAGTGAGAAACCCTATTTCCTCATATAACTTATTATATGGGCTCAAGCCCTTTTTGGGCTTGCAACTCATTGGGCTTCCTCCACATAGGAGTGAACCCAGCTAACACTTTCTTCAGAGTCTGTGACCCTCTCAATCATCACCTTTGGGAATGCAGAATTTCTCCTTCTTGTCATCATTTTTTAGAATAGAACATGTGACGACGTGTCGAAGCGATGGATCATTGCACGAAGCGATGGGCAGCAAGTGTAAGCGAGACAGTCGCGGACTTTGAAGCGACATAAAATTATTTTCGCTAAAAAAAGAAGAAAAAACAACATAAAAGTACAAAAAAAAAAACGAACGACATTTGCTTTGTTTTTTAATACTTTTTCTTTCCTTTAATTGCATAACCTATGATTGACTCTGGAATAAAACATCCCAACATGGTGTGATTCTCTAATCGGGAGGTAAAACTATGAAAAGAAAGAGCAATTGCATCTCACTTAGATTCATATATTCGGGGGATCTGATGTCACTAAAATATGCATTGCTAGTATTTTGCGGAGTGTTCTCCATCACTCGTTTGCAAGTGTTCGTATTCGTTGGAAAAAGAAGAAGAATAAAGGTCCCAATCCTAGAAGGTCAATGTAGCAAAGTTGGAAGAGGGCTTCCTGTCAAGCTGGAAGAGACCTCGTATGCCGTGAGCTGGTTCAACAGCCATGTGTGCACGTAGAGCTTCTGCTGCTAGATTTGTCAAACAACACGCTAGCGTTGAGGAACGGGGGTTGGTTCGGTTGGGGGACTACTCGGTCTTTGTCGTGGAGCATCTCAACAACTCCAGACATGGGTGGTCGCAAATCCATTGAGGCTTGAGTGCACAGAAGGCCGATTTGGAGCACATTCGACGCCTCCAGGAAAGGGAATTTACCTTGTAAGGCTCGATCAATGCACGCAGCTAAATTATTCGACTTGTAATGCTCCCATACCTGCAAAGCAATCATGAAGTCTCCATGACTCCCTTATATTTTAAGATAAATCTGCTAACACTAATGGAAAAAAGCAACGATAGAGTTTGTTGGGAAAATCAAAAGAAAAATTAGATAATCCTAGTGTGGCATGGCCAGAAAAGTAAATGTCGGTCTAAGTTCTTCTTGATTGTAGGGACAAGCAATCTTACCCACTGCAATACTGAGCTCGACCCTCGTGTGTATACGCTATTCTTCCTACCAGTCAAGATTTCAAGAACCAACACCCCAAAAGCATAAACATCGGCTTTCTCCGTTAGTTGTCCCCTTGTGAGATATTCAGGCGCCATGTAACCACTGCATAGTTAACCATCTTTTAGATATAAACCAAACTTAGCCTTGAGAAGAAGTGAAGTGAAGAGAATGATGATATGCGAAACCACTTTGACAAGCCAAACTTGTTAGCCTAAGGAAATAGAAAGTATCGACTATGGTTTCAAGCAGGCTAGTGATTGAACATGCATTCTTACATTGTGCCAGCAATTCCTGTGCTAAGATGAGACTTATCTAGAGCAATGCATCGGGCAAGCCCGAAATCCGCAATTTTTGCCGTGAGATTCTCATCGAGGAGAATGTTGCTGGCTTTTATGTCCCGGTGAATGATTTTCATTCCACAGCCTCCATGAAGATATGCGAGGCCTTCAGCTGTTCCTGTGATGATGTGTAGCCTCTCCTCCCAAGTGAGTACGTGGGTCACATTGTTGACTACAACAAAAGATTCGATTTGCTTATTGGGATTGCCTCGTACTTTAGAAGACAAGTAGAGCAGAGTGCAATTGACATAACAGAAGAAGTGGAATGGCAAGACACTAACCAACTCGAAAACCATAAGACCAATACATCGCTTGCAATAGAAGAAACCGGTTGCTAAGATTGAAAATTGAACAGATGCTTGTTGTGAAGGGTAGTTCTCTTAATGGCATCGAATGATGACTTTGTTAGTGTTATGCAGTTATGCAGCAACCAACAACTTACCTAAAAGAACTTGATCAAGACTTTTGTTAGAAAGATATTCGTAGACGAGGAGGCTCTCCGGGCCTTCGATGCTGCATCCCAAAAGCTTGACGAGGTTCTTGTGTTGGATCCCACTGATCAGGTTCACCTCGTTGAAGAAGTCATCCGCCCATTGTTGCGTGTTGATCACCAACCGCTTAACTGCGACAACCTTCTTGTTGGTTAAAATCCCCTTGTACACGGAACCGCCGCCCCCTTGCCCCAGCTTCCTTGAGTCATCAAAGAAGTTGGTGGCCTTCTCCAGCGTCTCGTACTTGAAATATAACCTAAACTTGCTCATGCTTGCCCGTAATTGCATGAGGCTATTTTGCACTGAAAATGGATGAATGCGAAATTCGTGTCATCAAGCTTGTGTTCAAGAATTACCAAGTGATGATTTTACGCATTTGAACCGAATTGTTTACCTCGTTTCTTCTTGGAGTACTTTTTGTATCCAATGTATGCACTGATGAGAATAAGCGAAATTGCTACAGCCGATGAGGCTATTGCTACGTTGATGCGGAACTCATATGATACTGTGAAATGATAAAGACAAATCAGGTTGGGATGAGCGAGTTCATTAGAAATTCCAAAAATCCAATGGCATCGGATCATAAGATTAATCAAATCATATTTAGGGTGCGTTTGTTTAGGAAACGAATTTCATGAAAAATGAAAATATTTTTAGAAAATTATTTTTCAAGACAATTTTTAATTTTTCTTTGTTTGATGACATGTGACTGAAAATGTTTTATGGTGTTTAAATCACATTTGGAAAATGATTTCAATCTCATAAAAAATCAAATTTTTAATAATTTTTTCCTTTTCTTTTCTTTCTCTTTCCTTCTTCCTTCTCCACCGGTCACCGGGCCTTGGCGATGGTCACGATAGGCCATTGGTGCCATTGCCGAGGCTTGGCGAGGGCCAAGCTGACTAGCCTCGGGCAAGGCTAGTCAGCTTGCCATATCCTAGGCTCACGCTTGCGGCCGGTCTTTTTAAATAAAATATTATAAAATCCCATATGAGCAATTTTTGAAAGTATTTTCACCTTAAATTTAGGAATTCACTTTCCTAATTTTATGCATGAATATTTTCCCTAATCGTAAATTATTTTCAATTGATTAATCAATTTCTACTGAACCAAATGGGTGAAAGTTCGAAAACTAATTTCAGAAACTAATTTTAGGAAAACACTCTTCCTCAAACAAATGCACTCTTAGGTTATTTTCGTTTTGTGGAAAATGTTTTCTTCCTCATTTTTTGGCATTCAGTTTGTTTAGGGAAATGAGTCAACAGAAGATATTTTTTAGGTCAACGAAAAACTATGCTTATATTCAAGAATATGATTTCCTCTTTGAAAAAGTCGAAAAACATTTTCCTAAATAATATTAGGTATTGGCGTTTGAACCTGAAACTTTCTTTGTTTGAAGACGGGAACCCCAACACTAGTTCTTGAGTCTCCAATGCTCGGGATGGGTCCATCAAAGCTGGGCTCGGATCCATTGGCCATGACTAGGTCTCTAACGCATGGGCATGAGTCCATCAACACCATACCTAAATCAATTGAGGCTAGTCTCAGGACCCCCGTTCCCAAAATCGGGCTCCTGACGCCTATGCTTAGGTCCATTGAGGCCAAGCTCCAACCCCTAGTGCTTGTGCCCTATGCCTCAGCATTTGAGTCAGCATCCACAAAGGTCAGGCTAGGGCCTCGACGCTCGAGCTCTAGTCCTCAACACTCACGCCGAGGCCCTTGATTAATGAAACTTCGTTCTTATATAAGTATATTTTTTTAAAAAATTGAATTCTCAATTACTTTTACTTTTTTTTTTAAATTTGAATTTTAAATTGTTTTAAAAAATTATTTTTTAATTAATTTTCTCTTTCTTTTTCCTTTTTGCTTACGCCAGCTGATGGCTAGCCACGGTGATGACCAATGATCAACCATAGGCAATAGGGGTGAGCATAGTTTGGGTGGGCGGTTCCTACCTTGGAACTGGGAACTGCTCACTAAAGACGAATTCTGAAAAATTGGAATTGGGACCTGCCCGTTTGCTCCATGGATCCACTCGGGAACTAGACCGCCGGTCCGGTCCGGGTCTTGAGTGGATCTATGGAACCAATCCCTATTCCCTATAAAATTGCATTCATCAATTAATATCATGGTGAACCTAGTTTCTATTTAGAGCACCAAAGTTCGTTCAGCCTTATATGCGGGTTGAATTACAAGTAATTGATTTTAATATTGACAACTATTAAGTAAAAACTTAATTTCTTTTAAAGTTATGGTGTGGTCCTCTTAGGATTTCTCGACACCGAAAACATATGGAGAAGTAGATTCCACCTTAAAAGTCCTAGTCTTTACATAAGTTAAAACATTAATTGCTTGATCTATCTTTTTTTAACGTCAACCTAATTTAATCATGACAATGGTTGAGGAGAGACCTAATTATACTCATCAAATGAGCTGTTGACTCTTAATTTCGTATCATGACGACAAAGCGCCGCAAGAACATCTTCGGTTAGTTTTCTCCTTTTTCTTCGTTTGTTTATTTTGTTTTGATTGAGAAAGCAAGTAAATGGATTATTAGAATGAAGAAGAAAACTAGGGTTAATCCTATTACAAACCCAAGAGATAAAATTAGTCAATAATGTATAATAACTACAAATATACGTATTTGTACATATATATTTGGTTGAAAAATGGCAAAATAATTAAGTAATTGAGATGTAATTTCTTATATATATATATACTAGTCGGTCCGGATGAGTGGGTGGACGGTTCCACACCTAGAACTAGGAACCGGACCGATACAAATAGGTTCCACTAACTTGGAATCGGGAACCGGATTCGCCCTCATAGGAACCACCGGTTTCGGTTCGGTCTGGTTTGGTCTGGTTTGGTCTGGTTTGGTCTTGAGTGGTCCGGGCGGTTCTTGGTTCTTTTGTAGACCCCTAACAGGCAAAGGACGAGCTCGCTATTCTAGCAATGCTAAGGTTTTGTCAACCTCTTACAAGACTCGAGCCTTGCCAATCTAGCGAGACTTGAGCTTGACCTCGCTTGAGGTTAGTCGTCGGTTGTCACCGTGGTCGGCGATTGGCCGAAAAAGAAGAAAAAAGAAGAAGAAAATAAAAATAACTAAAAATGAGATATTTTAAAAAATGAAAAGAAAAAATAAAAAAAATCATTAAAAGAAGTGTTCAAAGGAAAATCTAATCCCAAATGGTGGAAATTATTCTGTAGCTCATTTTCAAATTTTAGCTAAACACTACAAAATATTATCATTTTCCGAGAAAATGAGCATTTTGGAAAATGTTTTTTAGAATTGTCATATTTTTTACGAAATGAGTAGAGCCTTAATTGACCAACGTGGAGGAAACCACAATTGGGAAATTTGAAATATGACAATAGACATAGAAGAACCGGTTTTTCTTAAATGGCGAGGAAGCCATCTTTTAAGTCGGCAAACCAGTGATCAGGAGACTAGTCGTTACCTCCGCTAACGGGGACGTTGTAGAACTTTGTGGTCGAGTGACGGAGGAAGCATCCCGCATTCATGGCCCGCGCTTCTTCTCCAAGTGAGCAGCTTCTTGCCCTCGAAGTTGCATTCTCCAAACAGACTCTGCAACCGCCGGCATCAAGCGTGCTCCAACACTGTGCCAAAGCATATACCCCGGCTCCTTCGGCTCCGTCCTCCCCGGCCACTGCGAAGCCCCCGTTCTGCAACGCGCTGGCCAAGACATTCCTCAGCACCCGGTCCAACCTATCCCAGAACTCGGCCGCTTTCCACACCTGGACCGTCGAATTGGAGCTACAGTTGAGCATGTCGTGCGTCGGATCCACGGTCTCGTTGTAGAAGTCGTAGCCGTCGTAACGGAGGAAGCAGCCGTCGAGGTAGAGTCGGCCGAAGTTGGGGAGGCGTGGGGATCCGGGTCCGGCTCTCGGCGAAGCAGCGGCGGCAGTCAGTCTCGCTCCGGTCGCCGTAGCACTGGGCAAGGCCGTAAATCCCTGGTAGTGGCGAGGTGACGGAGTAGTTGCCCCTGCGCTGGTCGGCGACACTCTCGGAGATCTCCCTCATGACCGCCCTGAAGTTGGGGAGGACGTTTCTGGTGAAGATCTCAGTGGAGTTGTTGCAGTAGAGGCCTGCTTCAGTGATTCGAGGGTCGGAGACAGCGGAAATTATTTTGTAGCTCATTTTCCAATTTTAGCTTAACACTAGAAAATATTATCATTTTCTTTTCCGGAAAAATGGGCTTTTTGGAAAACGTTTTTCAGAATTGTCATATTTTCTACTAAACGAGTAGAGCCTTAATCGACCAACGCGGAGGAAACCACAATTGGAAAAATTGAAATATGACAATAGACATAGAAGAACCTCGGTTTTCCTTTAATGGCGAGAAAGCCATCTTTTAAGTCGGCAAACCAGTGATCAGGAGACTAGTCGTTACCTCCGCTTTCGGGGACATCGTAGAACATTGTGGTGGAATAACGGAGGAAGCATCCCGCATTCATGGCCCGCGCTTCTCCTGCGGGCGTGCAGTTTCTCGCCTTCGATGCCGCATTCTCCAGACAGATTCTGCAACCGCCGGCATCGAGCGTGCTCCAACACTTTGTGCCAAAGCATATACCCGGCGGCGCCGTCTCCGTACTCCGAGGCCACTGCAAAGCCCCCGTTCTGCAACGCGCTGGCCAAGACATTCCTCAGCACCCGGTCCACCCTATCCCAGAACAAGGCCCCTCCCCACACCAGGACCGAGACCGTCGAATTGGAGCCACAGTTGAGCATGTCGTGCGTCGGATCCACGGTCTCGTTGTAGAAGTCGTAGCCGTCGTAACGGAGGAAGCAGCCGTCGAGGTAGAGTCGGCCGAAGTTGGGGAGGCAGAGGCGGATCCGAGTCTGGCTCTCGTCGAAGCAGCTGTGGCAGTCGGTCTCGATCGGGTAGCCGTAGCACTGGGCAAGGCCGTACACCCCTGGCAGCGTTGAGGTGACGGAGTAGTTGCCCCGGTACTCGTACTGGTTGGTGAGATTCTCGGAGATCTCCGTCAGGATCGCTTCGAGGTTGGGGGCGACGTTTCTGGTGACGATCTCAGTGGGGTAGTTGCAGTAGAGGCCCGCTTCAGTGAATCGAGAGTCGGAGACTGCGAGAGCGAAGAAGAGTGAGGAGAGCGCGAGCAGAGGAAGAGCGATTGACGGGCTAGCTCTGATTGACTCCATGGGCTTTCTGCCTGAGAAACACTCGGTTATCAACTTTTTTCCTTCTCAGTTCTCTTTAGAGAGAGAATAAGAAGAAAAGAAGAAAAGGGAAAGATTTAAGCAAGAGCGTGAGGGGGAACTCCCATTTAACCTGATGATCTCGTAAGCTACACAACGCGGAATCGAGGCGACGTACTGGTGCTTGACCTTTGGGGAATACTGGTGCTTGACCTTTGGGGTCTCGTTTCTCACATCACCCTTCGCTTTCTTTATGCTACAGTAGAGTTTTTGGGAAGATTTGAGCAAGAGCGTGAGGGAGGAAAGCAGCGTTTGACACGGCGAGAATGACGGGGTTCCGAGACCTTTCGAGTCCGATGATATTTTTGACTGAAGGGCGGTCCAGACGAAAGAGAGAGATCAGCAAAGACTGACCGGGACGAGGGCGACCGGCGTGGCCTTTACGTTGTCCGTGCTTCCGTATCGTGTCCGACATGTGTTGGAGCGTGTCGGACACCTCGACATGCTCGGACACGGCCGGACACGCGGTCAACGCGTGTCGGATTTTCCGACACGTGGTCAACCTTTGCCCAACACGGTTTGACATGCGTGTCCGGGAGGGAGCAGACCGCGAGCGACAACGAGAGACGGCCAAGCATAAACTGAGGCAAGGGCCACCATTGTGATGCTGCGATGGATCGGACGAGGCTACAGCTGCGAGGGAGAAAGGATCAAAGGCGAGAGGAAGAAGAGAGGAAGGCGCGAGCGGGGAGGAAGGGGGTCGGGCGAGGAGCGGCGAGTGGCGAGGAAGGTGGTCATATATGTAGCACGGACATTCTCCGGAAGCCTTCGTGTTGTGTTCGACACTCCGACATGTGTCCGACACGCTCCGACATGTCCCTACACGCTCCGACACGCGGTCAATGAGTGTTGAAAAATCCGACACGTAGTCAACTCTCTCCGACACGCTCTGACACGCGAGTCCAAAATTTCGACACGCGATTCCGACACGCATAGGGTCAATTTTAAAAATTTATAATACTTGAGGTGTCAAACTATAAATATATACAAAAGAAGTAATAAAAGAAATAATAAAATTGCTATAAATATACACGCATGGGTCAATTTTTTTTTTTTTCAGCTTTGTTTTTTAAATAATTGTTTTAGTTTTTTTAAAAGTCTTTTACTATGAAAGAAGTAATAAAAAATGCTATATATAATAAATAAATAAATTTAAAAATATCATTTCAGCATTTTCTTTAAACAATATTTTTTTCCTCTAAGTTTTATGTATTATTGTAACAAATTAAAATAAAAAATGATATTATTTAATATTTTTCGTGTAAATTAATTCTAGGCTATTATTATTATTATTTTATAAATATATATTTAATATATAACGTGTCGGAACGTGTCGAAATTATCTATTTTTAAGAAATGACATGTCGGCGTGTCATGTCGCGTGTCGTGTGTCCGTGTCGGTGCTACATAGTGTTAGGGAAATCCCTTATGATGTTTTGAAGATGACAAAATAAATCAAAGGCTACTAACATGTTTGATGGTTAAGTAATAGACCATGCAGATTATAGAACATGTAAAGGATATTGTCAAAGTGTGAAGATGACCAGAAGACTGAACGTAACTCATGTCCAAAGTATATTCTGAAGATATCCAGACTTCTGTGTCAAAGTCTGAAGACTGCCAGACTCAAGACTCAAAGTCTGAAGACTGCCAGACTTTAGTGTCAAAGTCTGTTCTACATCAGAAGTCTGCTTACTCTGACTAATTCCAGACTGAACGTGAATGTTGAACTAGAAGACAGACTCTATGCTGAAGCTGAACCAGAAGACAGACTCTATGCTGAAGCTGAACTGGGTACAGACCTTAAAGCTAAATCTGTTCAGAAGCAGATATGTTCAGACCCAGATTGTAAAGTCTACAGACTCAGATTGTAAAGTCTATTGCTCTCAGACTTTACATCCAGACTCAACAGAACGTAACTCAAGCCCAATCATATAACGGCTAGTGATATGGTTTGGATTCCACATCAAGATTGATTTGATTGATTCAATCTATTTGATTGACGAGTGGATCTTGAAGACAAGAACTTTCTATACGAAGAAGCTTTACTTATGGAAACCAAGATTTCGTTTGTATAGGCGATCGGAATCAATTTGGGATTCTACCTTTGTCACTCAACGGCTACCAAATCTTCTAGATACAGAGCTGTCCAATGGGTATATTGGAAGACGATTCTCCGGGATGCTGTCCAACGGGTAGTTTGGAAGTGGAGGAGTATTTAAGGAGATCATGGATCGATAAGCAAAAAAGAGACGGAGCGTAGAATTTATAATTCCAAAGTCCAAGCAATCTTTGTTTATACACTTGTCTTTGGAGAGCTTAAACGTTTGTGATTGTGAGAGAAATACCAAAGGAGTGACTTAGTGAGATAGTGTGATCTACTAAGTGTCTGCACTCGAAGTTGTAATCTCTTGTTGACTGCATAGTGGAATCCAGCCAAGAAGGCTGTCATCGTGGGAGAGTGGACGTAGGCTTGGATTAAGCCGAACCACTATAAATCTTGTGTTCTTATTCTCTTCCCTAACTCCTTTATTTTATTCATACTAGCACTCTCAATTGGTATCAGAGCCAAGTGCTCGGTTTATAAAAGTGTTTTTACTTTTGAGCTAAAGATTCTTTATGGCTAGTATGTTGGCACCAGGACTTATGGAAGGGCAAAGCAACACAAGGCCACCATATTTTGATGGAAAGGAATACGACGTATGGAAGAACAAAATGAAAGCTTTCCTAAGATCCAGAGATCTCTTACAATGGGATGTTGTGGAAAGAGGAATCAATCCCATTGCTGCGTCTACATCAAATAAGAATGGCAAAGACAAAGAAACCAAACTCCCCGCTCCTATGTCTCGGATGGAGATGTCCAAAAGAGAAGCGCTTGATGCGGAAGCAATTTATTCTTTATATTGCACTTTATCTCTTGCTGAATATAATAGAATCTCTTCATGTGAAACAACAAAAGAAGTTTGGGATAAACTTCATATTACATATGAAGGGACCGATCGTGTAAAAGAGACAAAAGTAAATTTCTTGCTTGGCCAATATGAATCCTTCAAGATGAAGCAAGGAGAATCAATTGGAGATATGTTTAGCCGTTTTACAGAAATTGTAAATGGTTTAGCATATCAAGGTCAGCAAATTTCTACCCCGATGAAGGTCAACAAACTCTTGCGAGGTCTCTCAAAAGATTGGAACCATGTCAAGACCTCAATCCGGGAGACTCAGAGGATTATGCCACTCTCCGTTGATGAATTGATTGGCACTCTTCAATCCTATGAAGTGGAACAACTTAATGACGAAGATCCCGAAGGTAAGAAGTCCATTGCTTTAATATCTAATGCTGTTTTTGATGAAATAGACTCAGAAAATGACATGGACGATGAAGAACTTGCCTTTATGGTCGAGAAATTTAAAAGCTGAGTAGAAAAGGAAGGAAATTCGATGGAAGAAGTCAATACAAGCATAATGGCCATAAAAGAATCATGAAAGAAGATGATGACCAAGAAAATATATGCTTGATGGCACATTCAGAATCTGAGTCTGATTCAGACACAGACTCAGAATCAAAGTCTGATTTAGATACAGACTCAGAATCAAAGTCTGACTCGGATACAGACTCAGAATCCGATGAGGAAATCGAGGTAAGCAATTCAAAAATTCCTCTCAAAGTTTCAAAGTATATAAATGAGCTTTGTTCAAATCTCAAATCTTCTCTTAAAAGGATTTTCGAACTTAAAAGGAGAATTCTCGACTTAGGCAACAAGATCTTTCTCAAGTCTGGAGAAATATTAAGAAAAATTGGATAAAAGCAACATATTCTGCTAACTCTCATGGACCCAAGAAAAATGGGTACCAAAGAAAAGATAAGTTATTTTTGCAGGATATAAAGAAGAAAGAAGAAAGAGGATTTGGTAAGGAATTTTTTATTTGATTTGGGCAATAATTCTCATTATGCTTGATATTCGATATATCCTTGGTTGATTGAGATTTTATAATGATCATATTTTGTTTTATGGAAGAAAGAATCGTATGATTTGTTTTTGTGATTTGTGAGTTGAGATTTGATTTAGTACGTGTGATTATTTGAGATAATTCAGATTATTTGGTTTAATTTTATGCTCTCAAATTGTCATATTTTGCAAAGTAAAAATCCGATTCTACGTGATACTAATTTTGCAAAATATTTTTTTCTGAGATACTCAAGGATTTTATTCTCCCTGATTTTATTGTGCTTTGACTAAGTGAGAATTTTTTTTTCAAAATATCATTGTGCATAATATTCTTTCTTTGAGTACTCTGTTATGATGAATTAAGAAAGAATATTTGGTGATTATATATTTTGCTCTAACGTCATGGAAGGATCCAAATTGATGGATACCAAAAAGGGAAATGAGTTGATTGCAGGAAATTCTTTAAGGGAAGGATGATTGCGAATCTACGCAAATTTTGGTGCAATCAGAAAATATCTCTTGCGACAATTGCAACAATTGTTTCTATTCGCAAATATTGTCATGATCACAAGGGGAGAAATCAAATCCAAAAGAAAAGGAAAAGAATCGTGATCATCTCAAAAAAGGCAACAAATTGAGGGGGAGTTTTGATCAATTATGGAAAAATCTTTTTTGATTGATCGTGATCTTATGGAAGGAAAGGTAAATGTGTCAGAATTTGTTCAAAAAAAATATCCGGTTAGTGCATCTTTTATTACCTTTTGTCATTAACAAATCTCTTACTGATATTATCATTTATTATGACAAAAAGTGTACGTGAATTTAATGATGCATCTGTGATTTTTTTTTGGATATTTGCTGATATATATAATCGAAGTAAGCTATATTGCATATCTTTAATATTCGATAAAAGCTGATTTTTGGAAATTGTGATTCATGCAAGATATTGATTATCATTCTCTACGTGAATCTATTGTTATCGCTTTTTGATTATGACAAAAAGGGGGAGAAGATATGAATATGCATATGTGCTAATTGGTTTGATATTATTGCATAATATTGAGCTGCGATTATTTTTCTATATATTCTTATGCTCAATCTATTTGTTATCTTATGATATCCTTTGATTTAAATTAATATTTTTAAAAGCATGTTTACAAATCTGCATATTCAGAGATTGTTTTGTCATCATCAAAAAGGGGGAGATTGTTAGGGAAATCCCTTATGATGTTTTGAAGATGACAAAATAAATCAAAGGCTACTAACATGTTTGATGGTTAAGTAATAGACCATGCAGATTATAGAACATGTAAAGGATATTGTCAAAGTGTGAAGATGACCCAAAGACTGAACGTAACTCATGTCCAAAGTATATTCTCAAGATATCCAGACTTACGTGTCAAAGTCCGAAGACCGCGACTCAAGACTCAAAGTCTGAAGACTCGCCGGACTTTAGTGTCAAAGTCTGTTCTACATCGAAGTCTGCTTACTCGACTAATTCCAGATGAACGTGAATGTTGAACTAGAAGACAGACTCTATGCTGAAGCTGAAGCCGAACTGCGAGACTCTATGCTTGAAGCCGAACCGGGGTACAGACCTTAAAGCTAAATCTGTTCGAAGCGATATGTTCGGCACCCGTTGTAAAGTCTACAGACTTCAGATTGTAAAGTCTATTGCTCTCGAGACTTTACATCCGGACTCAACGAACGTAACTCAAGCCCAATCATATAACGGCTAGTGATATGGTTTGGATTCCACATCAAGATTGATTTGATTGATTCAATCTATTTGATTGACGAGTGGATCTTGAAGACAAGAACTTTCTATACGAAGAAGCTTTACTTATGGAAACCAAGATTTCGTTTGTATAGGCGATCGGAATCAATTTGGGATTCTACCTTTGTCACTCAACGGCTACCAAATCTTCTAGATACGAGCTGTCCAATGGGTATATTGGAAGACGATTCTCCGGGATGCTGTCCAACGGGTAGTTTGGAAGTGGAGGAGTATTTAAGGAGATCATGGACCGATAAGCAAAAAAGAGACGGAGCGTAGAATTTATAATTCCAAAGTCCAAGCAATCTTTGTTTATACACTTGTCTTTGGAGAGCTTAAACGTTTGTGATTGTGAGAGAAATACCAAAGGAGTGACTTAGTGAGATAGTGTGATCTACTAAGTGTCCGCACTCGAAGTTGTAATCTCTTGTTGATCGCATAGTGGAATCCAGCCAAGAAGGTGTCATCGTGGGAGAGTGGACGTAGGCTTGGATTAAGCCGAACCACTATAAATCTTGTGTTCTTATTCTCTTCCCTAACTCCTTTATTTTATTCATACTAGCACTCTCACATAGGTGGTCATGCGTGTGGCGAGGAGGGAGGAGGAGAAGAGGAAAGGTCACGAGAGCCGAGGAGGATTAAAGAAACTAGGGTTTCTGAGAAAATCAAAAATAATAAAAAAATGGGAGTCTGGTGGGTACGTATTTTTGGGAGGAGAGGGGGGGGAAGGGGAGGGAAAGTGACGGACAGGTGGGGGCAAATGGACGATGGTGGGAGAGAAAGAATAAAAAATTAATTTGGGGGGTGGGGGAATTGACCCATTGGGCTGTCAGGTGGTGGGGAGGGGAAAAGAAAGTGAAAAAAATTTGGGGGGAAAAAAACGAGGGAAGCTTGGGCGCAGATTGGGGGGTGGGGGTCTCGAAAAATAAAAGTAAATTCGGGAGAGGAGGATTTCGAAAAATAAATATAAATTTGGGATAATGAAATAAAAAAAGTGTAACATTTATTAATATTATTAGTATAAATTCATTGTAAACTCTTTATTTATTTGTTTGTTTATGAATTTGAATCAAATTAATTAAAAATAAAAATATTTTATTTAATATTTAACATGTCGGAACGTGTCGAAATTCTCTACTTTTTGAGAAATGACGTATCGCGTGTCGTGTCGTGTCGTGTCGTGTGTCCGTGTCGCCGTGTCCGTGCTACCCGGTCCCCGGGTTGGTGGATAGAGGTTAGTCGTATGGGAAGATTCTCCCTCTCTATTTTATTTAATAAATTATTTCACGAAATTTTGGATTTTACAAAGTCCAACTCACTTGCTTAGTGGGTAAACTTCACGCACCAAAAGGGAAAAAGTTAATAAACTTCCAATTCAAACTAAAATTGATATAAAACTAAAATTTATTATATTTCAAGGTAAAAGCAATAAAATTTACCGATAGAGTCAAATGTATAAAAATTGGTAAAACGAAAAGAATGCAATTAAAGTCACGACCATGGGAAAAATGGACGTCAATTATCAAGGAGAAAATGAATTACTATGGCATCACACTTAGGTTAAAATTAGTGGTGTTTGAATTTTTTGTCATAATATAGATGGTTAGGTGACGGAGAAAAAAGTAACCAAAAGCATTTCCCCATAGGTAAAACCCATGAATTTGAAATATTGAAAAGTGTTGATTGAACATTTATTAGGCAATCAAATAACAAAAATCTATAATTTTTAACAGAAAAATTTCACCTGTCATGTGTAATTAGATAGTATTTTTATAATATTACAAATAAAATGAGGTGCGCAAAACCCAAGGACGGAAAAAAAAGGTTTGCCTATCATTGTTCGAAAAGGTTGCAATTGAAATCGTGACATGGAAAACTGGATGTCGAGACTACGTATTTCTTCTATGAAGGAGACGGTGAATTACTTTGGCCCCATACTTATATTTAAATTCTGCACATTTGAATTTTTTGTCATGAGATAGATGGTTAGGTGATAGAAGAAAAAGTAATCGAAAGCATTTTCCTGGTAGGAAAAACTGATGAATAAGAAATCTCGATGGCAAAAGCTCTAGAAATTCAAAGGTAAACTAATTCAAAAGGAAAATGAAAGAAAAAGGAAAAAAAAATTGGATTATGTCAAAAAGTGTTGTTTAACCATTTATTAAGCAATCAAATCATGAAAATCTATAATTTTCAATGCACGTTGTGTCGTGTGTAATTAAATAATATTTCTATAATTATACAAAGTAACGAGGTTCACTGATTTCATTTATCACCGACACCTTTTTAAAGCTTTTGACTCTTACCAGTGTGCAATCACGGACAAAATCAATATGAAACGTCCAATTAGGAAAAATAAAGAAAAAAAAGGAGAAAAGGGTTTGCGTCGACTTTGACTTTGCTTGCCGATTAAGAGAAGACTCCGTACGGTCAACTTTTCCCATTCCAAAGTGCAACTCATCAAAAGAGAAAACTGAGTATGACCAAAAAATAAAAATAAAAATAAAAAACAAAGAAAAGTTTACTGTGACATGACAACATCATTCCACATCCTTCTCTCTTGAACTTAGCCAAAATATAGTTACCATTCACCCCAACTTCAACCTTCATAGAAAAAGGAGCTTAAACCCTTCATTCCTAAACTTGAGCTTGTTGCATAACACTTTGATTTTTTTAATTCTTATATGACATTACTAACTTTGGTCAAGTGAAATATTAAATTTTTCTCTAAGTGAGTTATCAACTAGTTTTGGATTTTTAACTTTAATTCAAATTAGTTACCAGGCTAATACCAAAAAAACTGATGCTACGTTTATCCTCAATTAAGTTTGGTGTCTCGAGAAAATCATAATGGTTCATCTCTAATTAGTTTTTGTGTCATAAAAAATATCGACCTATCTTTCCTTCGTTAGCTCTGGTTCAATATTCAAGATAATTACGAAGATGGAAACACACTTGGCAAACAATTTGGATGATCAATGTATGACTTGATTCCTCATGAAAATTCACGATAGATGGGTATCCTAAACGACATTATTTTTGGGAAGTCGGATCTGAAAAAATAAACTGAGATTGAAAAATTTGCTAAAATTTACTAATTTGTCCTAGTAGCTCCCTCACCTTTCAAAAAGTGGGGAAATGATTACAAGAGTTGATAAATTGAGAAAAAAGAAGAAGCTAGTAAGTAATTTAAATGAGAAGAAACCCAAAAGAAGTTAGTAATTATAATCGGAGAAAAGTTGGTAAATCATCAAAAGAAAGTCAAACTCATATGGTAGTTAGTAAATTTAAGCCGGTAGAAAGGATGATAAGTAAAAGTTAGTGAGAGAACTTGATAACTTGTAAATAGTAAAAAAGATATAATTTCATAATGAATAAGTTATCGGAAAATCAGGTGATTGGTAACTTATCTAATCAATTGTTGCGACCAATTTTTCGGTAAACCACCTAGGGTTTGGCTAATGGATTGTTAAGCTTAGACTTAACTCGGGCTCTCCCAAGCCCATACCAATTCGCGACTTAGGTTCAAGTTATTAACATGCGATTGATTTTCAATTAGGAGCCGCCACTAATCATTTTTGGTGGGTCGATTAGAAACCAAGTAAGACTTTACTCCTACGAACCAGAGATTTATGAGTTCGGGGACTTGATTACGCTAGATTTCTCTAACGCCCTTTCGGTACCTTTTTCTTTTATTTTGAAAAATGTTTTGTAAGCAGCTTAAATTGATTTTAAATCTATCTTTCTAACATATGAAGTGATCATGCGGGTGCGCAATCCACCAATTTAACACCCAGATAAACAATAAATAAATTACGAAAACTTACCTTAAAGCAACGAAAGTATCTGCAATGTTAAATTAAAATTCACATTAACAACCTTAAATATGGTTTCTACTTAACACGCAATTTTTTGCTTTCACTTAATTAACGAAAATCATGCGATATGCAGTGCAATATTAACTAAATGGCCTAATTCTAATGACATGTAATTTCTAATTAAATGGGCCTAGCAAAAAATACTAAATGACATGCACCTCAATGAATCTAACTCTAATGACGTACATATGGTATTTTTTCTAAATGAATGCAATTTATCCTAAATAAAACTAATTTAACCTATGCCATTTTTTGTGTTTTTGATGAAATTCGAAATTTGGTGAACTGTGAAAATTACCTAACTAGATTAAGATCCTATTTAATTTATATTAGGAATTAGGTTGAGCCATATCCTAATTTAAACTAAAATATTATCTTAACCTAAATAATCCTAAAATGCAATATATCTAAAAATGCCTAAACTTATAATAAATTAAAAAAATGATCTAAATTAAACTAAGTGCAATTTAACCCTAATATGCAATGACATGCAAAATATGCCCTAATTCTACATGACAAGTGTATGATGATTTTTTTATTGTGTTTTTGTTTTTTTTTTTTTTTTTTAAATTTCGAAATTAATAATTGCCAAGTAATTAAGCATGCAACCTAAATTAAAATCTAGCAACCTAAATTGATTTATTTGATTTTTTTTATTTTTATGAAATTCGAAATTAAAATTCCTATTCTAAATATGCAAATCCTAAAACAAGTAATATCCTAACATGCATCTAATCTAACTCAATTTTTTATTTCGAAAATTCATGATAAATAGAATGCTTTGCCTAAATATGCAAATAACCCTAAAACATGTGATATTCTATCTCAAACATATCTCAAGATAAATAAAAAACGATCAAATCCATTCAAAATTACCCCAAAAAGGACATCACATATCGCTCAGATCAAAGGATAATATTTCGCTAGTAAAATCGATAAGTTGATCTTAAGCCTTAAAGATCAAAACATCAATTTTATTCCCGCTTAATTAATTATTTCATCTAAAGCCTTATAGATGAAATAAAAAACCCCGGGCGCGTTGCGAATCGGGTGATACATTGAGATTTTCAATTATGCATAGATAGGTATTTCAACTAAAGAAAACAACATATAAAGAGATGATAATAATAATAATAATAATAATAATAATAATAATAATAATAATAATAATAATAATAATAATAATAATAATAATAATAATAATAATAATAATAATAATAATAATAATAATAATAATAATAAACCTAAACTTGCCTAATAAAGTAAAGTAAAAATACCTAATTTAATTTTTTTTCTTTTTTCTTTTTTTTTTTAAATAAAAAAGAAAAAGCTTGGCCGGTTTGGAGGTCCGGCGAGGGAGAGCTCATTGGCTAGGGTTCCGCGAGGGAGGCGGGGCGGCACGTCGGCGGCGCGGCACCGGGGCTTCGGGATCGGCACGGAGCCGGGTGCGAGCGTCGCGGCAGCGGTGGATTCGGTGGAGGCGAGCGTCACGGGCGAAGCTCGGAAGTCGGCGCTTAGATCTGGACCGGCTACCGTCGGGGGGGCTGTGAGGCGAGGAGCTCTGGCGTTTGGATCTCGGTTCGGCAACGACGGTGACTTCGCAAGCGGAGCAGGAGCGGCGAATCAAGCCTACTGGACGTCGGCGCAGAGGAGGATTGCGGGCTTGGCTACTGGATGCAGGCGCGAGATCTGCGGGTCGCGGATCTCAAGCGAGGCGGGACCGGGTCGCGACGACGGAGAGAGATCTGCTACAGGAGGCACTTGGGTTGCAGCTGAGACAGTGGGCAGGACAGAGGAAAACCCAGCAGCAGGGGATCTCGGCGAGAGGCGAAGCTTCGGCGGTCGGAGACTCGGGGGGTCAGGTTGTCACAGGCGAAGGCCGACCGAGCGCAGCGCCGGCGCGGGCAGGGGTTCACCCGTGAAGAAGATGAATAGTGCTGAATTTTTTTTTTTGGCTCAACACCGTACGCTCTCTCCTTTTTTCGAAATTCTACTCTAAAAAATCAACCTTTTCACCTATCTAGCTCTCAAAATTTGCCGACCCCTTTTGCAGTACATCATCACACCTTTTATAGGGTGAAAAATTGAATCCTTATTGCATATTTCGTTTCCAATTTTGCTCGTGCAATATTCTCTTTTGCTTTTTCCGCATATTCCATCGAAAAAAATTTCCCTTTTCAGGCAAAATACACCCCTAGTGTATATTACTTGAATATGTGAAAAATCCTCGTTTCACCGGCGGCCTAAAATAAAACAAAATAAAAATAAAATGTTTCTAAACTATATGCCATGTGTGTGTGTGTTTTTTTTTTTATAGTAAAAATTAACCCTAAAAATTATGTAAAAATTTAGGTGTCAATAGCTGCCCCTCTTTGAAGGTTCAAAGATAAATTGAGACCTAAATTTTGGTCATGCACATGCAATGAATGATTTTTTGTTGGTAAATGAATTCCATTTTTTAATGCAAATTATATGATGTATGAAAATACTAATGCAAATGATAGATGAACCTACCTGAAATAACTTACCTTCGAGGAGGACTTACCTTCGAGGAGGATAGAGCAATTCGAGGTAATGGGTGTTACCTGTCCAAGACTCGTACCATTCTACGATCGCCCAGTATGGCAGAAAGGAGTTGCTTTTTTAGGACCCGTACCATTCTACGATCGCCCAATACGGCAGAAAGGTTTTGTAAGGAACTGCTTTCCCAGGACCCATACCATTCTACGGTCGCCCAGTACGGCAGATTGGTTTTGTCTAGGACCCGTACCATTCTATGGTCGCCTAAACGGGGATTCATTTTCCAGGACCCGTACCATTCTACGATCGCCTGAATAAGGAATAGGTGTTGTCAAGGACCCGTACCATTCTACGGTCGCCTAGATTGAGGTTTTGCTTGGCTAGGACCCAAACCATTCTTCGATCGCCCAACCTTGCGATAGAAATCATCTTATTAGGACCCGAACCATTCTTCGGTCGCCTTAATCAGATTGAATCTAGAGGAAAAATCTTTGGGGGACAACTCAATTGAGTATCGGTATGCTTAAAAGGGAATACTTGTGCAATGACAAATATTCAAGGTATAGATAGAGATATACTTACCTGGTAACATCTCCGATCTTCGGGGATACGTCTCCTGCAAAACATGGTTGTAGGAGAAGCAACATGCATTTGTAATCATAAATATGCATCAATATAATGGAGGTTCATGCTGATTTCCATTAATCTTGCACCACCTAATTTCCATTCTGAACACATGAGTGTCATGAATGTGTCAAATGAAGGATCCTTTGGTCTGAAAGGACTTTTTCTCTCATCCTCATTAAAATGGCAATTTCATCTTGACCTTTGATGCAGGATTTTGTCAATCACTCTATCTCACTATTGTCATGCCAAACAAGGGTCTGAGCAATCTTGCAAGTGGTACGATTTTACCAATCTAAGAGGTCTTTAAAAGGGACCGTAATGTGGGCTTAGTCAACGGCTTAACAAAGGGGACTCTTTTGAGTCGAGGTTATTTGAAAAATGACATTTCGTAACTGTCTTGGGATTTTCAAGTCAAGAAATATATGAAATGAGGCAGTAATTATTTTACTCACACTTCTTCAAGCGATGCTTTCAAGCATATGAACTCTTACGTTAATTCAAGTGCCCTAATCTGAAGAGACTTTGCAAGGGATGTAACGTAGACTTGGTTCATGGGTTATGAAATGAAAGGATCATTAGGCTCAAAAAGTGTTTAGAGGGTCAAAGTTGGTGATCATCTTGACATTTCCACCATTTTCCTTCTCCGTTGTTGTAGATTTTTTTTTTTTTTTGCACTCATTGATTGCAACAGCATTTGAGTTTTTTTTCCTTTTTCTTTTAGGCATCGGCCTTGCTTTTACCAGGCACACTGCTTTTTTCATGCCCCATTTTTGCATTTTTTTGAACAAAATCTCCATTTTTGTCGGCATTCTAGTTCATGCTACTTGAGTGTTTTTGTCTTGTCCCAGTGTGGGGGATGATCACCAACTGGGTTTAATATGAAATGAATTCATAGGCTCAAGTGGGCTATGCAATGGATAAAAGTGTGTAGGATAGAGAAATGACTGCTGTTCATCATCCTAAGGCACTTTAAACTATCATACGAGTTACAACGCGAAAGCAATACTCGAAGATTGATGCAAGTGTGAGTAAAAAAATTCCTATCATTCATTTCAAACTTTGTCCCAACGTGGGATGATCCTTGACAGGGATGATTTAAAAATTCTTCATGTGTGTGGGCTCGAAGGGCTAAACAATGAGTATACCTGTAGTGTTTCGGGTAGAAGAAGAAACTGCTTCTCGTTACCTTGGTTAGTGTACCATTTGCAAGATCACCCTCTTCCTTGTGGGCATGGAACTCCTCCACACGACTCATCAAGGATTAGTGTATGGGATAGTGTATGGAACAAAGCTTGCCTTTCATCATTCCAAGGTATCTCATTTGACACATTCAATTTATCTCACACAATTCATCAAAAAATGAAAGATTTATGACAAATTTGAACAATTCAGCTCATTGAGGCACTTTATTAGTCACAAAAATACTTGCAATTCAAGACATGATATGGCAAATTCTATCATGGATAACATTTCTTGACAACATCAGCATTAATTGGAGTGGAAAACTCACGACCAACCATCTCTGCTTGGATCAAGGCACTTCTAGGAAGTACCTTCTTCACCACATATGGGTGGCTGCAGTTTGGAGCAAACCTGCCCCCAGAATCTGGAATTGGATTGGATCCTCTTCATACCTTTGCATGCTATAAGACTGTTTCTGAAACATAATGTAGATGGGTCAAAAAGACAAACGGGGTAAATCATTTTTTTTTGAAAGATTTTTTTTTTTGAAGAAGAATTTTTTTTTAAAGCAATTGGAAGAGTAATTTTTTGAAGCATTTTGACACGAGAAAGCATGATGAAGCCTAGGCCTCAGAATTTCTCCATAGATGATATTTTCTTTTTATTGTTGGCTGGATATCATCACCGGGCTGGTTTGGTATACCTCATCATGCCCTCAAAACAAAACTTGCAATTTTATTGATATTCATCAATCAATTACATTTATTGAATGGAAATGCGATTTTCAAGCCCTAAAAAGATAGCGAAAAAGAAATAAAAAACAAGCCCTAGAAAGCGATAAAAATTCCCGCGCAGGGGAATGTGAGAAAGCAGTAAATGAGTTACTCTTGTGGGCCAGGGCCCATCCCCTTCAGAGGTTCTTCGTTAATGGTCTTCCTGAAGACGTCATCGAAAAGACCAGTGATTCCTTCCAATACATCATCGAGGTTCTTTGTTTCCGGGGGCATCGGATCATCCATGCCACCCCATCCATCTAGGACAATGGTGCGGGGATCAATGTAGAAACTAAGAGGGACCGTATACTTCACCAGATAGTCGAATTTTCCGCTTGGCTGCCCCAGGGTGTCTATTATTTCCGCTTCATCCCGCATCATTACCGGGGGGCTAGGGAATGTCTCACGAATGTTCGGGGGTGATGGGTTTTGGCTTCCTTGCCCTTGGTCAGTTGGCGAGTTCTGCCTTACTTGTCTTCGTCCTCTAGAACTTTCCCCACCTCTTCCATGGTACTCTAATCTAGCAGCACGGGACCTCTCAGGGGCTTCAATGGGGTTTCGAATCCCCTGACCATTTCTTTCAATGCCACTACTAGGAACAAAATGTTGGAGAAATCTTTCCAGAATATTTTGAAGCTGACAAAACGTCTCTATCAGTCTAGTCTGGATAAATGCAGACCTTCTGTTTAGAGTCTGAAGACTTTCTGATCACCAGACTCAAGACTCAAGACTATTTTCATTGACAGTTTTTTTAATCTAGTGACGAAGGCAATCCAGAGCCGAAGTATTTGGTTGAGGATTTAGTCCTATCCTCTGGAGAAGATCTCTTGGCTGGATAATTATAACGGATTCTTTTATTCGTAATCAAGATCGTTTGAAGATCCGATGGTCGACGAAATATTCTTGGAAGGTTCTATTCTTGGAAACCAAGATCCTGATTGTATGGGCGAACATGATTGATGGGCTATCGTCAGGTTCCTTTAATAGCTCGAATGATCTTCTTGATTGATTCCGTCCAACGGGTAGATTGGAGGAATTCCTTAGGTAAGTGCCAACGGTATGATGGCATAAAGGAGTATAAAAGGAAGACGTTCTAGTTGCTTTAGTAAATGATCGATAGACAAATTCCAGAGTCTGAAGCACCTTGATTATTAGTCGATACATTTTGAGAGAAGTTGTAATACACAAAGAGTGTCTATATTTAGTGATACCTTGAGCGAGTGTGGTAGATCACCTACACCGAGAAATCAAGGAAGAACAACGCTGTAACATCTCTTTGTTCATAGTGGAATCCAGCCAATAGGTTGTCAGTGCAGAAGAGTGGATGTAGGCTTGAAATAAGCCGAACCACTATAAACCGCGTGTTCAATTTTCTCTTCTCTTAGTCTTACTTCGATTATTGTTTGTCTCAAATCCTTTAACTGTCTAGTATTGTGCAATTATTGAGAAAATCGTTTATATACCTATTCACCCCCCTCTAGGTACTTATTCTAGCTATATCAATTGGTATCAGAGCTCGTGTATTCACTTTATTTGAAGTGTTTTACTTCAGAGTAAAAGATCCATGGCTAGTATGCTAGCACCAGGGCTGGTGGAAGGGCAAAGCAATACCAGACCACCCTACTTTGATGGGAAGGATTACAACATCTGGAAAAACGAGATGAAAGCCTTCCTACGATCAAAGGATTCTCTGGAATGGGACGTTGTAGAAAAAGGAATTACTCCTACAGCTGCATCAGTCTCTGAAAGAGGGAAAGAAACTGTTGAGACCAGCGGAATGACTCAGGAAGATATATTCAAGAGACAAGCACTCGATGCAAAAGCAATTTATTCTTTATATTGTGCTTTGTCACCAACTGAATATAACAGAATATCTTCTTGTGTTACAGCAAAAGAAGTTTGGGACAGATTACATATCACCTATGAAGGAACAGTTGAGTGAAGGAAACCCGTAATTAACATTCTCCTCGGTCAATATGAAGCCTTCAAAATGAAACCAGGAGAATCTATAACTGACATGTTTAGCCGTTTTACAGATATTGTCAATGGTCTTGAGAATCAAGGACAAAAATTTCTGATCCCATGAAGGTAAACAAGCTACTGCGTGGACTCTCCAAGGATTGGAATCACATAAAGACTTCAATAAGGGAGACGCAAAGAATCATGCCACTATCTGTCGACGAGTTGATTGGAACTCTTCAGTCTTATGAAGTCGAACGAATCAATGAAGACGAAGATCCAAGAGGTAAGAAATCCATTGCATTAAAATCAAATGATGATTCTGATGATACGATTCGAAGATGATATGGACGATGAGGAGCTTGCTCTCATGATAAGAAGATTCAGAAAACTGAATAGAAAAGGAAGAAGGTTCAACTCAAAGAAACAAAGTTTTCAAAGACAGCAGACCAAGTCTGTTGATGATGAGGAACCAAACAAAGATGCGGTTTGCTTTGAATATAAGAAAAAGGGACACATCGTACCTAACTGTCCTCTTCCTCGAAGAAGAAGAGAGGAAAAGCTGAAAAGTTTCGAAAAGCTCTCAAAGCCGAAACCTGGAGTGATACAGAGTGTGAAGAAAGTGATAATGAGTATGCCAATCTATGTCTAATGGCACAATCAGACTCAGACTCAGATTCTGGATCAGACTCAGACAGTGAATTTGAGGTAAGTGATTTCAAAATTCCTGTCAAAGTTTCTAAATACATTGATGAACTGTGTCTTAGTCTTAAGACTTCTCTCAAAGAATTTCCGAACTTAAAAAGGAAAACTCAGCTCTAAAACAAAAGGAAAACGTTTTAGAAGAAAGAGTTAAAAGTTTAGACTTGAATGTTTCCACTCTTAAAGAAAATGAAAATAGTCTTTTGAAAGAAAATGCTCTTTTAAAAACTGACTTATCAAATATTTCAAAGAAATTTTCAATAGGGTCCGAAAACTTGAAAAATTCTTTCGGCTCAAAGACCTTACTTCAATAAGTCCGGTCTAGGTATGACAAAACTATTCCTTTGATTGATTCTCCTAAAGTAAAAGAAAGAATCAAGCAAAGACCCTCGAGAGAGGCTTACAAAAATCATTTCAAGAAAGTTTTTGTAAAGTTTGTAGGTCGAAAAGCCCTCAGGTGTTCAAAGTGCAACAGTCCGGATCACTTTGAAAAAGAGTGTCTTATGGTTTGGAAACCTGTTAAGAAAACATGGGCTAATACTGTTTATCTTACTAACACCAAAGGACCCAAGAAAATTTGGGTACCAAAGAAAGCTTGAGACTCTCTTTTTTTAAATGCGGGTCTCCGTCAAGAAAAGGTAAAATGGTATCTTGACAAAGTGGATGCTCAAGACACATGACATGAGACTCAAATTGCTTCATAAAGCTTGTCCAAGTAAATGGTGGAAAAGTTTCATTTGGAGGAAGCAGCAAAGGAAGTATTGTGGGATTTGGAACTGTGAAAATTGGAAATCTCACAATAAGTAATGTTTCCTTAGTGGAAGGACTCAATTACAATCTTCTCAAAGATCGTAGTCAATTGTGTGATACTGGTTTTAAGATCTTCTTTCAAGAAGGAATATGTTCTAGAACTAGTAAAGACTCTACTCAGTCTTTCATGGGTCGAAGGCATGGAAACATCTATCTCTTGGATGTGAAACCAAATGAATCGCAATGCCTAATCTCAATTCAAGACGAAGCAAGCTTATGGCACGTAAAGCTTGGTCATGTCAACATGAAGCAATTAGCCAAAATCTCATCAAAGCAGCTTGTTCGAGGTCTACCAAAATTACCATACCAAAAGTCCGATCCATGCACTCCATGCATTCTGGGAAAGCAGGTAAGAAATTCATTTAAGCCAATAAATCATGTCTCCACTAATCATGTAATGCAGTTGCTGCATATGGATCTCTTCGGACCAACCAGAACTCAGAGCATTGGAGGTAAGAAATATTGCCTAGTAATTGTGGACGATACTCCCGCTTTACTTGGGTATATTTCCTTGCAAGTAAGTCCGAAACCTTCTCGTATTTTGAAAAATTTGCTAAAAATGTTCAAAATGAAAAATGGTGTGTTATCTCAAGTATAAGAACAGATCATGGAGGTGAATTTGAAAATCAAGATTTTACAAAATTTTGTGATAAATCTGGATTTAACCATGTGTTCTCTTCGCCATATACTCCAGAGCAAAATGGAGTTGTGGAAAGAAAGAATAGATCTCTTCAAGAAATGGCTAGAACTCTTTTAATTGAAAGTAAGATTTCTTCACAATTTTGGGCTGAAGCTGTTTCAACAACATGCTATATCATCAATAGAGTTTTCTTAAGACCTATTCTAGAGAAAACTCCTTATGAGTTATTCAAAGGTAAGAAACCTATTGTTTCATACTTTCATGTGTTTGGTTGCAAATGCTTTATATTGAAAAATGCTAAAGATCGAGTTGGTAAGTTTGAAGAAAGATCAGATGAAGGCATCTTCCTTGGATATTCTACATCAAGCAAAGCCTACAGAGTCTACAACAAGAAGAGTCAGTCTGTGGAGGAGTCAATGAATGTCAAATTTCAAGACTCTACGCAAGATGAATCCAGTCAGACTCATCATGAAGAGTCTGAACCTGCTCCAGACTCTCCAAAGCTTACAACTCAAGAAGCTTCTCAGACTCTGGAAGACCAGCATCAAGCTGATTGTGAAGATTCAAATAAAGAAAAAGATCATCAACCAGACAAATCAACCAGTAACTGGAAGCATAAGTCCAGTCATCCTAAAGATCTCATTATCGACGAAATTAATGAAGGAATTTGTACCAGATCCAAAAGGCGTGAAGAGTCTAGTGCAGTGGCTCTCATTTCTGAAATTGAACCAAAAAGCATAGAAGAAGCTTTATCTGATGAAAGCTGGATTGAAGCTATGCAAGAAGAGCTCAGACAGTTCAACATTAATGATGTCTGGGAATTAACATCTAAACCAAAAGGCAAAACTGTTTTTGGAGCTAAATGGGTGTTCAGGAACAAGATGAATGAGAAAGGAAAAGTCGTACGAAACAAAGCAAGACTCGTGGCCAAGGGATATACGTAAGAAGAAGGAATAGACTATGATGAGACTTACTCTCCAGTAGAAAGGTTAGAAGCTATTCGTCTATTACTTGCGTTTGCTTGTTATAAAAATTTCAGGTTATTCCAAATGGACGTCAAAAGTGCCTTCCTAAATGGATTTATCCATGAGAAAGTTTATGTGGAACAACCTCCAGTGGTTTGAAGACCCAAAGAAGCCGACTCGCTTGACCGAAAAGGCCTTGTATGGTTTAAAGCAAGCACCTCGAGCTTGGTACGATAGACTAAGTAAGTTTTTAATACAGAATGGTTTTGTCAAAGGTAAAGTAGATACTACTTTATTTATCAAAAAGGAAAGCAAAAGTTTTTTACTTGTTCAAATATATGTGGACGATATTATTTTTGGATCCTCTAATGAAAGTCTCAGGCAAGAAATTTTTAAAGTCTATGCGGGATGAGTTTGAAATGAGTATGATGGGAGAGTTAACGTTCTTTCTTGGTCTTCAAATAAAACAATTGAAGGAATGAACTTTTATTCATCAAGAAAAATATGCTAATGATCTTGTCAAAATGTTTGGACTGGAAAAGTGCAAAAAGACCGACATACCAATGTCATGTTCTTTTAAGATAGACAAAGATGAAGAAGGGAAGAAAGTTGATCAAAAGCTGTACAGGAGCATCATCGGTTCACTTCTTTATCTTACCGCTTCTAGACCTAACATTTTGTTGAGTGTTTGCATCTGTGCTAGGATTCAATCAGATCCTAAAGAATCCAATCTCAGTGCTGCAAAACGTATTGTCAAATAGGTTGCTTCATCTTCAAGCATCGGTCTTTGGTATCCTAAGAAGGGAGACTTTAATCTTCCGGGATACTCGGCGCAGATCTGGCCGGTTGCGAGTTGATAGAAATAGCACTTCGAACTTGCCGGTTGCTTGGAAGCGGGACGGTGTCTTGGTTTTCAAGGAAACAAAGCACTCAGTGTCTCTCTCAACAACAGAGCCGAGTATGTAGCTCTTGGAAGTTGCTTTGTTCGCAAATTCTATGGATAAAACAACAAACTACAAGACTTTGGAATTGAAGACTCATGCACAGAGATTAGATGTGACAACACCAGCGCAATCAATCTCACTAAGAATCCAATCCTTCATTCAAGAGCAAAGCATATAGAGATTCGACATCATTTCATTAGAGATCATGTTCAAAATGGAGAAATCTCGATTCAATTTGTTGATTCAAAGAGCCAACTAGCAAATATTTTCACAAAGCCTTTGGAGAAGAATCAATTCGATCATATCCGCTCCAGACTCAACATTTTGAAGCTTGAGGAAGTTAAAGTCTAGAGACTCTCCAACCCTCAAACTCAGACATTCATGGCTATAGACTGTAAGTTGTTTTATTCAAACTCGAAAAGGTTCGATATTTAGTTCAGTTAATTTATGATTTCCATGAAAAACGGAATCTTGTCTTTTCAAAAACGATTAACCTCTATTTGGCAGTTATTGATTTTAAAACGAGGTGTCTGTTCACTTTCCTTTGTGCCGATTGATTTTTCCTTTTTAAAACTGAGTTATATATATATAGTTTTCTTTTTCGCTTTCACTTCAAAACCCTAAAAGGCATTCTCCTCTCAATCCTGTCTCTACTTCGTATTCATCTTCCAGAAAATTGTCATCTTTTCTTGGGAAAGCGAGTAAAGGAATCTTTCAACGACAAGGAAGGATGTCTTCTTCGAGGAAGTCTTCAAGAATCGCGAACAGGGGACCACAGAGAAAGAGGGAGGGGCCTACCCATTTCGATCTCACCGAAGAGGAAGTTTTACCGAGTCAGCGACAGAGCCCGATTCACTCTCCACCACGTCACTCTTCACCATCTACCCCACAAGGTGCGGGTCAACAACCGGAGGAAGAAATAATTGAGGATGCAGACCCTGTAAGAGTCCAAAAACCCTATTTTATTTACAAGCTCTCTTGTGCGTTGAAAAGCATTGGGACTTCGCTGAACTATATAGATGATTTCCTTAAAGATAAAAATTATGGGAATGAGTATATCTTTCTGCGAAAAATGGAGGATTTGGGAATTGCTCCCAAAGGAAAGGTTGAGGAAGCACTTGCGAACATTCCAAGTGACCCTCGTGTATCGGGACTGAATCGGCGACGGGAACGATGATGATAAAATGTTCATGAATTTCAACCTAGAATGGGTGTTGCTACGAAGGTGAAGGGAAAAAGGATGGATTTGTTTAAATCAAAGGAACAGGAGAATCTGTTCTTCTTGACCGTTGAAACGAGGGGTGATAAACCCTAGGAGTGTTGATTTCGATTTCTTGGATGCCATTAATGTGAACTTAAGGGAGAAGTTCAATCTGCTTCAACTTGAGCAATTTTGCTCCGATACCATAGATGGTTATGCGCAATTGACAGCATACTTCTATTCGAATCTTAGCTTTTTAGATGCAAATAGAATATCTTTCAGTGTTCGAGACCAAGACCATGTCATAGATGTGGACATGTTGGCGACATAATTGGAGTTGAAAGAGGACGCTATCAACCGATCAAAGTTTCGATTGCTCGTGCCACCGGATCTTGTCAAAGACAGGTCTACGAGGGGAATTACCTACACAAGAATGCATGCCATCAACATCTTGCTTCACAAAATTGTGATCAACCGTATCAGGCCAAAGTCTACATCCAAGACTGACGTGTCTAACTCCGAGGCAAAATTGATGTATGCGATCAATACAGGGAAGAAGTTCTCTCTCCCTCACACCATTCTCTTTCACATGTACAGAGCAATGGCGAAGGACAAGGGCCAATTGCCTTACCCAGTGTCTTAGACCAAAATCTTCGGACACTTGAACATTGAACCTCCACACACTCTTTGTGTTCGACCATGCGACAAAATGGTGGTAGGTCTGAAAATGCGACAAAAATGCGTCCGAAAGAGCTTGATAAGGCAATGGAGAAGTTCAAAGTGAAGACTCCGGCATCTTCGCATCTAAGAGAAAAGGGAAGGAGCCCATGAGTGCTCCATCCAAAAAGAAAAGAACTCTTATCTTGGAGGATGAAGAAGAAGAGGAAGATCTCACTATCTCTGCATTGATAAGAACTAGACGTTCTGTACCTGAATCAACAGAATGACAGATGAAAGAAAAAGAAGCAGAGGAAAAAGAACAGAGAGAAGAAGAGGAGCAAGCAAAGAATAGAGCAGCAGAGGAGCAGCAAGACAAAGAAAAAGAGAAAGAAGTCAAGAAGAAGGAGAAGCGAGAAAAAGAAAAGTCTGCGAGATGTCAAGAGCATGACCATCACTCTTCCCCATTGGAGGTCCTAGAGACGGGGGAGATGGCGAGCAAGGAAGGACTACACCACATGCTGTCAATAGTGAAGGTGTGAGTCGCTCACCAGCAAATCCAGAAGATCTTCAGGCTTCTCAAATGCCTGAGGAAGGACATGATACATCAACATCAAATCTACAAGATTACACAGAAGGTCCATCGTCTGACTTCACTCCATCTGAGAAAGCAAATGCGAGCACACAGACGGACAATACAGCAGATTTTCGTCGTATTCTTGATGTTCTTCGGAAATGAAGGGTCAAATCTATGCTCGACTCGTGAACTTCAAGTCATGAAGAATGCTGGACAAGCATCTTCTGTTACCCTGGCGGATCAATTGAAAGACCTCGCTCTTCAAATTCAAGCCAATGCCAAAGGAGAAGAAGTAGCTTATCTACGGGAAGACTTGAAGAGGCTGGAAGGGATTGTACAGTCGATGGGAGATTTCCAGATTGTGCGCATTCCCAAGAAGACTTGACTCTTTTCTCACCTTTTTAATGATGACAAAAAGGGGGAGAATTGCAATTTGAACTCTAAATTTCTTTTATGTTTGAATATGTTTGTTTTTGAGTATGACATGAGTGAACTTGGGTGTGAACTTGAATTTGACTGACTTGAGTGTGGATTTTGATTGATGCTTGACCGTTTACTATTATATCAAAGTGTTGTTATATGGTATTACTCATGAAAGACTAACCGATTTTCTGGGATGTAGAGTCTCGGTTGTTTTATTAATCTTTATGAGATAGCCATATTGCTTGAGTAATATTTTGCAGGTCAAAGTTGTTCAAATCTACAGGAAAGTTTTGTCACCATCAAAAAGGGGTAGATTGTTGGAGAAATCTTTCCAGAATATTTTGAAGCTGACAAAATGTCTCTATCAGTCTAGTCTGGATAAATGCAGACTTTCTGTTTAGAGTCTGAAGACTTTCTGATCACTAGACTCAAGACTCAAGACTCAAGACTGTTCTCGTTGACAGTTTTTTTTTAATCCAGTGACGAAGGCAATCCAGAGCCGAAGTATTTGGTTGAGGATTTAGTCCTATCCTCTGGAGAAAATCTCTTGGCTGGATAATTATAACGGATTCTTTTATTCGTAATCAAGATCGTTTGAAGATCCGATGGTCGACGAAATATTCTTGGAATGTTCTATTCTTGGAAACCAAGATCCTGATTGTATGGGCGAACGGGATTGATGGGCTATCGTCAGGTTCCTTTAATAGCTCGAATGATCTTCTTGATTGATTCCGTCCAACGGGTAGATTGGAGGAATTCCTTTGGTAAGTGCCAACGGTATGATGGCATAAAGGAGTATAAAAGGAAGACGTTCTAGTTGCTTTAGTAAATGATCAATAGACAAATTCCAGAGTCTGAAGCACCTTGATTATTAGTCGATACATTTTGAGCGAAGTTGTAATACACAAAGAGTGTCTATATTTAGTGATACCTTGAGCGAGTGTGGTAGATCACCTACACCGAGAAATCAAGGAAGAACAACGCTGTAACATCTCTTTGTTCATAGTGGAATCCAGCCAATAGGCTGTCAGTGCAGAAGAGTGGATGTAGGCTTGAAATAAGCCGAACCACTATAAACCGCGTGTTCAATTTTCTCTTCTCTTAGTCTTACTTCGATTATTTTTGTCTCAAATCCTTTAACTGTCTAGTATTGTGCAATTATTGAGAAAAATCGTTTATATACCTATTCACCCCCCTCTAGGTACTTATTCTGACTCATTTCTTTTCTTTTCCATCTGCTCCAGGTCTTCTCGAGAAGGCGCGATGTCCATGTTGAACTTGTACTATTTGAGGAACGCATCCGCCACTTCGTTCCAGGTTTCGAGGAGGTTTACGTTCTTCATCACGTACCAGTTTAGTGCGGGCCCAGTCAAACTCGCATGAAATGATTGGATTATAAGGGGCTCATTTTTGACGTGCTGGGCCATGCGGGCGTGGTACATCTGCAAATGAGACTTTGGACAAGATGTCCCGTCATACTTCTCGAACTCTGGCATTTTGAACTTGCTCAGCATTTTAACTTTCTCATAGACCGAGAGGTCAAATAGGAGTGAGCTTTGAGACTCCTCCAATTGTCTCACCTTCTCTTCCAGCTTTGCAACGTGCTCATCTTGATCCGTCTTGGGAACACTGTCTAACTTGGCCTTTTCAACAAGGACCATGTCATCTTCCAACCCGGGCATTTCGTCATCATTCATTTGGGCCCTATTTGCCTGCCTCGGGACTACTATCTCGGGGAGAACAGGTGGAGGATTCGGGTTCACTTGGAGGGACTGAAGTTGAGCTGTTATAAGCTGCATGGAAGCGGCTAACTGTTTGAGTTGATCTTCCACGGAGGACATGCGATCACGCATCTCGCTTTGGTCGGCCATTCTTGCTTTTAATCGTGTGATGATGGGTGAGCGTGGAGGATCCGTTATCACCTAATTCGAAGAAATGAACAGAATAAGCACGGAGTGTAAATAGATAGCCAATCCATGACAATGATCTGATTTTTTTTTTCATTTTTTTTTCATTTATTCATGAAAAGTTTGTATAAGAAGGGAATTTCCTAAAAGGGTGGGATGACTTAGTTGCAGCCTCGCATACTAAGCCAAGTCCTCATAACTCCGGCTCAGTCAAGAATGATACCCCAATGCGACGCAGCCTCGCGGGCAAAGGCAAACATTCTTGACACCAAGAAAAACTTTCGGGATTGAGTTGGACAACCTCTACTACGCGGCCTCGCGGTCGAAGTCGTATCCAACTCAATACCATCCTATATATTCTAGTGCGGCCCAGGTCCGGCCACAGGTTGTGTGTGCAATAGTGTAGTGCTAAAATGCAAAGCATGCACTACAGTTTATATCAAGCAGCACTTCAATAACTTGAATTTAAAACATTCATCTCCAACTCCAACCTGCAAGACAAGGGTTAGCAAAGACGACTCCCCTTATACCTCCCAATCTGCAAAAACATTTAACACCTTAAATGTTATGGACGAACCTAGAATCCTCGCTGCCAAACAAAAACATTTTTTCAAAAAGAAGAAAATTGGCCTAAGTCCACTAAATGTTTTAACACAAGTCCCCAGCGGAGTCGCCAAGCTGTCGCGACCAATTTTTCAGTGAACCACCTAGGTTTGGCTAATGGATTGTTAAGCCTAGGCTTAACTCGGGCTCTCCCAAGCCCATACCAATTTGCGACTTAGGTTCAAGTTATTAACATGCGATTGATTTTCAATTAGGAGTCGCCACTAATCTATTTTTTGGTGGGTCGATTAGAAACCCAAGTAGAGTAACGAGAGATTTACTTTACTCCTACGAACCAGAGATTTATGAGTTTGAGGACTTGATTACGCTAGATTTCTCTAACGCCCTTTCGGTACCTTTTTCTTTTATTTTGAAAAATGTTTTGCAAGTAGCTTAAATTGATTTTAAATCTATCTTTCTAACATATGAAGTGATCATGCGGGTGCACAATCCACCAATTTAACACCCAGATAAACAATAAATAAATTACGAAAACTTACCTTAAAGCAACGAAAGCATCTGCAATGTTAAATTAAAATCCACATCAACAACCCTAACTATGGTTTCTACTTAACACGCAATTTTTGCTTTCACTTAATTAACGAAAATCATGCGATATGCAATGCAATATTAACTAAATGGCTTAATTCTAATGACATGTAATTTCTAATTAAATGAGCCTAGCAAAATACTAAATGACATGCACCTCAATGAATCTAACTCTAATGACGTACATATGGTATTTTTTCTAAATGAATGCAATTTATCCTAAATAAAACTAATTTAACCTATGCAATTTTTTGTGTTTTTGATGAAATTCGAAATTTGGTGAACTGTGAAAATTACCTAACTAGATTAAGATCCTATTTAATTTATATTAGGAATTAGGTTGAGCCATATCCTAATTTAAACTAAAATATTATCTTAACCTAAATAATCCTAAAATGCAATATATCTAAAAATGCCTAAACTTATAATAAATAAAAAAAAATGATCTAAATTAAACTAAGTGCAATTTAACCCTAATATGCAATGACATGCAAAATATGCCCTAATTCTACATGACAAGTGTATGATGATTTTTTTATTGTGTTTTTTTTTTAAATTTCGAAATTAATAATTGCCAAGTAATTAAGCATGCAACCTAAATTAAAATCTAGCAACCAAAATTGATTTATTTGAATTTTTTTATTTTTATGAAATTCGAAATTAAAATTCCTATTCTAAATATGCAAACCCTAAAACAAGTAATATCCTAACATGCATCTAATCTAAGTCAATTTTTTATTTCGAAAATTCATGATAAATAGAATGCTTTGCCTAAATATGCAAATAACCCTAAAACATGTGATATTCTATCTCAAACATATCTCAAGATAAATAAAAAACAATCAAATCCATTCAAAATTACCCCAAAAAGGACATCACATATCGCTCATATCAAAGGATAATATTTCGCTAGTAAAATCGATAATTTGATCTTAAGCCTTAAAGATCAAAACATCAATTTTATTCCCGCTTAATTAATTATTTCATCTAAAGCCTTATAGATGAAATAAAAAACCCTGGCGCGGTTGCGAATCGGGTGATACATTGAGATTTTCAATTATGCATAGATAGGTATTTCAACTAAAGAAAACAACATATAATGAGATAATAATAATAAAAAAACCTAAACTTGGCTAATAAAGTAAAGTAAAAATACCTAATTTAATTTTTTTTCTTTTTTCTTTTTTTAAAATAAAAAGAAAAAGCTTGGCCGGTTTGGAGGTCCGGCGAGGAGAGCTCGTCGGCGCGGCACCGGGGCTTCGGGATCGGCACGGAGCTGGGTGCGAGCGTCGCAGGCGGTGGATTCGGCGGAGGCGAGGCGTCACGGGCGAAGCTCGGAAGTCGGCGCTTAGATCTGGACCGGCTACCGTCGGGGGGGCTGTGAGGCGAGGAGGTCTGGCGTCTGGATCTCGGTTCGGCAACGACGGTGACTTCGCGAGCGGAGCAAGAGCGGCGAATCGAGCCTATTGGACGTCGGCGCAGAGGAGGATCGCGGGCCCTGGGATGCGGGCGCGAGATCCGCGGGTCGCGGATCTCAAGTGAGGCGGGACCGGGTCGCGACGACGGAGAGAGATCTGCTCAGAGGCGCTTGGGTTGCAGGCTGCGGCAGTGGGCGTGATAGAGGAAAACCCAAGGGGATCTCGGCGAGAAGTGAAGCTTCGGCGGTCGGAGACTCGGGGGTCGCTTGTCGCAGCGGAGGTCGACCGAGCGCAGCGCCGGCACGGGCAAGGGTTCACCCGCGAAGAAGATGAATAGTGCCGATTTTTTTTTTTTTGGCTCAACACCGTACGCTCTCTCCTTTTTTCGAAATTCTACTCTAAAAAAAAAATCAACCTTTTCACCTATCTAGCTCTCAAAATTTGCCGACCCCTTTTGCAGACATCATCACACCTTTTATAGGGTGAAAAATTGAATCCTTATTGCATATTTCGTTTCCAATTTTGCTCGTGCAATATTCTCTTTTGCTTTTTCTGCATATTCCATCCAAAAAAATTTCCCTTTTCAGGCAAAATACACCCCCATTGTATATTACTTGAATATGTGAAAAATCTGAACGGAATATGTGAAAAATCCTCGTTTCACCGGCGGCCTAAAATAAAACAAAATAAAAATAAAATGTTTCTAAACTATATGCCATGTGTGTGTGTGTTTTTTTTTTTTTTTAGTAAAAATTAACCCTAAAAATTATGTAAAAATTTAGGTGTTAACATCAATAGTTTTTTTTATAACAATGACGAGGTATTTCAAATTTCTACCAACGCATTTTTTTAATGAAACAGTAGAATCATCCCAACGTCAATATTTTGGTAGGTAGATAAAGGAAAGTCAGTGTATTGTCTTTTTTCCATGGACAAGGTAGTGTCGTCCTTGTGTAAGAATACGCCTGCAAAAAATACCTGCGGACCATCTCTCTCTCTCTCTCTGAAAACTGAACCATGAATGTGAAACCTTGAAAGAAGAATCAATGGCGAGATGTATGTGACATATCCGAATGCAAAATCTCTAGTATGAACGCAAAGAAGAATCAATGGCGAGATGCATGTGACATATCTGAATGCGAAATCTCTAGTATGAACACAGTAATTTCCATTAGCAACATGTGAGCCATGTGTTGCAGAAAACAAGCGATCAAATAATAACTAAATAGAATGAAGAAAACAGATCAGACACTAGACTTATGTGGTTCGGTCGTAGTGACCTACATTTGCGGGACGAGTAGCAACGAATTTCATTATAGATCAAGCGATACAATAAAGATTACAATCACATTTGAGTCATTCAAATACTAAGTGTTTTCCAAGCCTTAATTATACCTAATATCTCACATAGTGTTTTGCCCCAAAATTCCTTGAGAAATAATCTCTCAATCTCACGGATAAACTAAAGAAATCTTAAATTCACACAATTTAATTGGCTTGAACACTAAATCTTCTTGGATGTAATTTTATGAATAAGAACAACAGCACTCGCTGTACGGCACTTCAAGAACGTGGACACTCTCATCAACAACGACTCTCCGCTGCAAGAAGACTCCCAACGTGCGTGGCCAACTTATTGTAAGATTTAATTCCCTTTCAATTCTTTCTTTGGCCCACGTTGATCGAGTCCAAGTCCAACACCAAGTCCATGTTAGACATTTCAGTATGAGAACAGACTCCAATTCTTATACGGAATGTGCTTCAACAAACTTGTGCCCATTCAAAGCCGACTAATCCATTATCAATCGTCGCTTCAACGCCAAATAATTTCGGTATTTTTCATCATTCTTTGTTCATATTAGATTTCGTACGATGAGCTCAAATCGAGACATATTTTAATACCATGCACTGCACAATAAGCGATCCAAGTGAAGTCCTCTCCTCTCTAAGCTTGGCCCCATCCCAATTATAGCTCAAAATTCATGCATGTCTTTGGTCGAGTCAAGATGAACGATAAACCTTAGTTCATAGCCATTGATCAACTATACTCCCTTAACACACATGCATTCATCTCATATTGCAAGGCAACCGATGTTTTGGCACATAGTAATGGAACCGCAATCATGATTTAAGTGGAGAGTTGCTTCATCCAATGGCCTTTTCCAACCCTTTTTAGGGTGCATTTGGTGCAACATTCCCAGGGAGCTTTCAGCCTCAAAAGTTCCTTAGAGAAATGCTAGTTCCTTGGGAAAATGCTAGACCGTTTGGTAACTATTTTGAAATAGTTTTCAAGTGAAAGTTAGCATTGGAAAGGCTGAAAGCCTAATGCTAATAGAGATTAGCATTGGGCCTGAAACTCATTTTTTTTTTCCAAAACTACCTTCACCAATTTTTCAAATATTTGATTTTGTCTCTCGTTGTTTTTTTTTTTATTAAAAAGGGACCAAACCATTTGTCGGTCCAACAAAGGGCTACGGCTGTTGGCGAGCTAGATTTTGTGTTGGCGGTCATCAGTCAAGGTCTCCTGAGGTCGGTTGCTGAGGTAGCGCACAACCTAGGTGACTGTCGCTTGAGCCACGCGACCTTTGTTGAGGGTCGCTTGAGGTTGAGTGACCTTCGGCGGCCGTCGCCAAGGTCGTGTGACCCTCGCCAGAGGTCGCTTGACCTTGAACGACCTTGATCAACGGTCGTTGGTGCTACATTGTTGTCAAAATTTATATTTAAAAAGTTGCATACATTATTTTTTTTTTCAATTTTAACAAATAACAATTAAAAATACTAACATTAATCACCCAAAGGGCTTTTCATAAGTATATTCTACTAAACAACATTTCTCTCAAAATTGCTCTCTCAAAGCTTAATTTACCAAATGGCTCTTGAATTTGCCCAAAGCCCTTTAGGCTAAACTACTTTGCATTTCCCTAATGAGATTTCAAAATGTTGAACCAAATGCACTCTTAATCTTATATTGGCACATATTTGGTAGGAACACCATGTTGACATTAAGCTCATGACCTAACTAGTCAAGTATGTATGTATGTATGTATGTATGTATGTATGTATGTATGTATAAATCGAGCGCAATAAGCTATAGGAGTGATTATTTCGCTTTGAAAGGAAAAGAGCATCTCCAATAGGTGAAGAACCTGTTTTCAAATGGCTTTTCAATAGTGTTGGAGTAAATAATAAGATGTCATTAGTCTCATCTCATAACTTCAATTCAAGTAATACCTACATCATGTGTTTACTTCACTAACCCGTTGTTATCATCATATGTTATATGTCCACTCAATAATCTCAAGGCCCTAATACTATGGCATATGCCATATGGAATGGCCATAAGGGGATGAATTGCCCTTACCTCTCCGAGGAGAAGTTGTCGATCCCAAAATCAAACTAAGAAAGAACACGAAGATTTGAAGCAGAAGGCTTTAGAGCAAGGGTCCAAAAAAGTTGGTAAAGACTTCGCACCATATGGGCTTAAGTATGAGTGGACCCAGCCGTTTATGTTTTTAGTTTTTTTTTTTTTTAAAGAGACTTTCACTTTGTTAAAACCAAAACCAAATACAAGAGTAAGGGGCATCAAAACACGTTACATCTCGTTGCCTTTATAATCTAGTCTGTAGGTCTATATGATTTTTGAGTGCAATGGGCCAATTCAAGATTTGTAAAAAGGGCTAGGAGGTCTTAACATTCTATGATAAGTGGCTCAATGTCCTAAGAGCAGAGAGAAGAACCTTATGAGTAGCTTATCAAAGTACAATTTTTGGATTCATGTAATAACTTCAGCTTGGAATGACCTGTAAAGTTAGGGGTGTGCAATTGGACCGGGTCAACCCGGTTCCCAAATCGACCCACTTGAAAAATAGGGTCGGGAATCGGTTTTGGTTGAAACCGGTCCGGGAACCGGTTCCCAAAGTTTAGACCCTGTTTGAATCGATCCGGGAATCGGTTCCGAGGGAATACCCACTTGGGAACCGGATCGATCGGACCGGTTCGGGAATCGGTTTGAGAACTGGTTTTTAAGGCAAAACCCTAATTCGTTTCTAACTTTCTATCTTTACTCTCAAGCTCTCGCCTTCGCCGATCCATCCGAGTGCTGCCCCGTTGACGCTGCTTCCGCTCGCCCACCGTCGCCTTCCTCCCGCGACACCCGCAGCCGGGAATGCCCTTGGCAACGCCGGCTTCGTCAACATCACCGACCTCTAGGGCGGCAAGGTGGGCTTTGGTGCCGTCGCCCCCGTGTCCAAGCTCGACTCGTCGTACACCAAGTCGGTAAAGCAGATCCCCTACAATATCTTTGTCCTCCAGATTAGCATCGGCCTGCAATTTCCTTGTGAGTTTCGGTTTTCAAACGAGGAGTGCATGGCATTGGCATGGCTTAAGCGCGTTTCTTTCCTCCTCCTTCCGTCCAACACTTCACATTTTCCCTTCATCAACGGCCTGAAGTCTCCTTCTTTTCCCTTCTTCTTGACTCGTACTTCTCTCTCTCTCTCTGTTTGGACTCTTGTAGATTCTTGGGATTGTCTCTGGGTGGCTTTGTTCCGAGTTCTTAATCCCATCTTGCAGCATCTCCAGGTACTTGGTCGATAGGTCGATTGGTTTTTGATCGTACCCGCTTTTTTTGTCGGGCATCGTGTGCTGCCGCTTTCGAATTCTAGATCTTCCAATGTTTTAATCTGATGGGTGAAGAAGTCTTTGTGCTGATTTTCTGTAGTTCTTGATAAAGGCCTTGAGAGAACCGGAGTCGATCGGCTTGTTGGGTTTTGTTTCTTGATGGTTTTAACTTTTGGGTTGTTCTGAGAGTTTCTTGCTGAATGTTTTGCCCCATGTGGTGGTTAAGCCTTGTTTGCAAATCTTGCCTCCAACCCAATTGTTGGCAGCGTTGTTTCTGATTTGCATTTGTACCCGTTTTCTTTTCCTGGTCTCGGCCATCTTTGTTGCCCTGCGCCGGCGATAGAGCTAGGGTCAACTCCTCGCGGGTGGCCAGCACGGTGCTTGACTCCACGCCCTTCGTGATCTTCACCGTCGATAGTGTCCTCCTCCCCGCCGAGCTGTTTGGCAAGTCCCCGTCCCCCGCGCTGGCGCCGGAGCTGGTAAGCACGATTTTTACTCTTCGTCGTGAGTTGCCGGCTAATTAGTTCTACTTATCCCATGATATGATCTGTATTGCTAAAATTGATCCCTTTTCTAGTTGATTTTTCTGCTGAATTTAGTGGTTGGCTAATCTTCCAAGGTTTTATATGTTATTCCTTGCTTTGGACTGGTAGAAGTCTAGCATCTTAATTCGCAGGATGTGCTTGGTCCGGCCTTTTTATTTCAGCAGACAACTCATATAGACTTGCTTCTCTAAGGTTAATATGAAGATACAACAATTTTTATGCAAAATAGGTTCCAATATAAATAGGGTCAACCCTATTCCCGAACCGGAAAAACAGGGTGGGTCGAGAATATGATCCAATGCAAACAAGGTTGGGAACATGGTCCAAAAAAAAAAGAACCGATTATAATAGGGTCGGGTATAGGGTCCAGGTCTAGACCCTACCCACCATGGACCCGATCACCCCTATGTAAAGTGATGGAGTGCATAGAGGCAAGCTAGGGTTTCGAGTTGAAGAGACCATTGCTAGGGTTGTGTTTTTGGTCGGATCCTCTAGTTTATGAATTTAATTTTGGTTGCAAATGGGAATGAAGCTGGCTCAAGCTATTTTTTGAGACTAACTCAGGCTTGGCGGGATGATTACGTGAGATTCACTTGTTTAAATTTGATTGGTCGATCTTGTTGATACTAAACTAAAATGGGTGAGCTTAATTGAGCTTTTGTTATTACATTATTTTTTGAAAAAATATTTGTTACAAATAAACTTGTGACATCTGATTTTTTTGTTTGACAAAATAGTGAAATCTAAATGTTTGACGGTACACGCTACGTTAGCAAGCTCACCATCGAACTAAGCCATTTGCATCCTCACCGCGACATCACTAAATTGCCGCCGCTACCTCCTCGTCAATAAACTATTTTGATCCAATTTCTGAATAAACTCAGGAAATTTCAAGGCGTTGGCCTTTAAAGAAATAACTATAAAAAAATTACCAAAAGTCTTGAATTTTCCTCCATCACATGTGAAGATTCTCGAATCTTCTCCATGATGCTCCACGATCCAGCTGGCATGAATTGAGGCAGGAGGGTCAACAAATGCTGCCCAAATTAAAGACTATTGTGGCGGTGGAGGAATGAAAAATATAAGAGAGAAAGAAGGACGCCCCTACAGCTGTCTTTCTTGATCGCTCACCTCCATCACGCCCACTTTCCGTCCTTCACTTCATCATCCGTTGCAACCAGCGAAGTGCAGGAGTCGGCAGCGAAGGGACCCCTTCTCAACGCAAGAAGATTGGTCATTTTTCTCTCAATTCAACACTTGCGTCGTCTCCGCCAGCTCGCCTTCATCCTGTCGAGTTGTGACCTCATTCACGAGGACTGAGACAGGTAGATATACTCCATTCTATCTCATATTGATCGTTTGTTGTGTGATGAGAATAGTTTCCTTGAAATCCAAGAACGTTGTTTAAATTTTCGTTTAATCAGAAGTTTCGACTACGTTACTTAGTTATGTTGTTGAGCTCAAAGTAGTTGAGCTCATAATTAGGTCATAGAGGTATGGACAGTCGATATTCGGCACTGCAAAGGCTGAATTGGTAGAAACTTTGAAGGAAAAGTCGTGATTGGACTGAGGGCAGGTTTGGTTTTAGCCCGACCTTGAAGTTTGCTAATTTTGTACCGACTTATATGGTGCAAATTTCATGAGGCATTTTCACAAAAATCATCCCTTAGGCTGTTCTACGATACTTTTAATTTCAAAATTTTTGGATTTCGTGTGACAAAAATATATTGGGATAAGTATTCCAGAAGTCCTAAAACTTGTCAAGAAAATACATTTTAGACCTAAAACTTGCAAAAAGTGCATTTAAGTCCTACAACTTGTCAAAATGTTTCAAACGAGTCCTAAAATCGACGCCGTCTAATTTCTTAACGGAAAAAGCTGACGTGGCCCCTACGTGACTTTTTTTAATCGTTTCTCTCTCCTCCCTTGCGAATAGTTTAAAAAAAACAAAGCCACGTATGCAAAACGACGCCGTCTCCTCCGTTCTTCTTCACCATGACGTCGTCTCCCCTTTCTTCTTCACCACGACGTCGTCTCCCCTTTCTTCTTCACCACGACGTCGTCTCCCCCTCCGTCTATACGTCTTCTTCACAATCGTGTTCCCCTCTCCCCTCTCCCCCTCTATCTCTACTTCTTCTTTCTCTATTCTGGGTGTCCCCTAAGCCCCAAATTGAATTTGTCCGAAACCCTAAGCCCCAAATCGATCTCGTCCGAACCCTAAGCCCCAAATCGATCTCGTCCAAACCCTAAACCCCAAATCGAATTCGTCCGAACCCTAAGCCCCAAATCGATCTCGTTCGAACCCTAAACCCCAAATTGAATTCGTCCGAACCCTAAACCCCAAATCAAATTTGACGATCTGCAGTTATCTTGTGATTTAGGTCCTCATCAACCTCAAGTTCGACGCTCGTCGTGAGTTCGTGTTCTTTCCTTTCTTTGACGATTGTGCATTTGTGCGAAGATCTCGCTTGCGGGAGTCTCGACATCTCAGAGGTGAAGTGATTGGCGTCGGGGACGACGACAAGGTCAACGACGGCGATGGCAACTCCTCCTCACGCAGGTATCGCTCTCTACATTATAGCATTTTGTTGTTTTCCATTCTCAAATACTAGTAACAAATTAGAATATTGATGCAGAAGTAAGTTATGGTTGTCTATTCATCCAGTGCGTATGAAAAGAGAATGAAAAGAGAGATGTTTTTTGGAGATTGAAAACATATCCTAAATCTCTCAAGTAAACACATTGCATTATGCATAAGTTAATAATATGGAGACGTTATGAAGGAATCATAATATAGCTAATATACTTCTATTAGGTTCCTATAATACGAAGTCCAGAAGAATGAGGGCGGCAACATCTGAATCAAGTGGCGTAACTCCTAATGAGGTCAACTTGGAGCCAACATGTTATTGTGGTCTTCAATCGCCAATTCTTATGGCAAAGACAAGGAAAAACGCAGGAAGAAGGTTCCATGGATGTGCTAAGTTTGATGGTCCAAGTTGCTGCAATTTCTTCATGTGGGTGGATCCAAAGATACCAGATCATGTGAGGGACATGATAGTTGACCTCCTTGAAAGAAATCAAGCATTGTCTGAATCAAGCCAATCGAGGGGTGACGGAGTCGATGTGAGCTCATTACTAGCTGAAATGAAGACTCAAAAGGCGAAAAATAGACGTTTAAAGGAGGAGCTCGCACGAGTAAAGAAAGGAAAGATGCTATATCAATCAGCATTCATTCTATGCATGTGTTATATCGCTGTATTAGTTATATGTAATGTGAAAGTTGATGGGAAATTTCTAAGTTTTCCATAGCACATTCTTTCTAAGTTTGTAAATTTGAACACTAGTTGTGGATAATTGAGATGTGAATGAAATCTAATGTGAGTTTGTAGTTTGCAAGACCAGTTGCTTGCCATGCGAGAAATTACTTTCGCATTGCAAAATGTTGCTTGATTTGTGTGTAGCACTACATGAGCTATTGCCACCAGAATAAATTTGGAACTTCAAAAAATGGTGACAACTTCTTTATTATGCAATCGAGATTGTTAATTGGTGATTTTTTTTCATGATTTTAATAACGAGCTTGCCTCAAATGGAATGTGGAAAAAATCAAGTGAAATCAAAGTAGTCGACTACAATACCTAAGTTAACCTAATCAAATCTTCCATGAATCATCTAATGCAGGCCACAGAGACCACGTAGAGCAAAACCCCATCATCTAAAATGAAAAATTAGCAATAAGAGGTGGTGGTATCGGTTACTATTAATGCCCCTGAGGAACTCGAGAAAAATGTATGGGAAAGAAAATGACAAAAGTATTGGAAGAATGAAAATTCTGCATGGCCAAAACCAAGCATCCCACACAATTCGTTGAAACACGATTCATTGACAAAGCAACATGCTTACATTTTCAGTGCACAAAAGGTTTTGTTCAACAAAATGCCTGCACTTTCAGTACACAAAAGGTTCTGTTCAACAAAATGCCTGCACTTTTAGTGCAGAAAAGGTTCTATGCACAAACGCTACACGTCTCATACATAAAACTAGCTAATAATTGATATAAATTCACCCAACAACATCAATTTTAGCAAACATATCAATCCAATATGATGGTCTTCGGTGGTCCAGTAGGTTGAGCCTTCGCTTGATTCAGAATTCTGGCGCTTTTCCTTATATATGGTCTCGCAGCGATAGGCTTTGGAGGAGTTGTTGTAGCCTGAGATGACTGAGCCTGAGGTTATGATAGTGGCTTTAGCTTCATTGCAGCATGCTTCAAGGAGGTAATGTTCCACGAGATGACTGAGATTGGGAACTTGCCTGGGGTTGTGATGGTGCCTTTCGCTTTAAACCAAGATGCTTCTGAGCTATTGTAGCCCGAGATGACTGAGCTTCAAAATTGGCCTGAGGTTGCAATAGTGGCTTTGGCTTCAGCGCAACATGCTTTCAAGGAGGTAATGTTGCACGAGATGATTGAGGTTGGGAACTTACCTGGGGTTGTGATGGTGACTTTCGCTTTAAACCAAGATGCTTCTGAGCTATTGTAGCTTGAGATGACTGAGCTTAGGAACTGGCCTGAGGTTGTGATGGTGTCGTTGGCTTCATTGCAACGTGCTTTGGAGGAGCTACTGTTGTATGATATGACTGACGTTGGGACGTGGCCTTAGGTTGTAACAGTGCCTTCGGCGTCACCGCAATTTTTTTTTCAAGGAGCTGTTGATACATGATATGCCTGAGGTTGTGCATTGACTTGGGAATGCACATTTGCTGTTGACGTAGCTCTTGAAACTACCCCTTTCTCCGATAGGTTAATGATTCTTGCACCAATTGTATTAGGCTTACATAAGAATGAGCATATTTTTAGCTTAAGAAGATAAGCAATTGCTATTATAAAATTTTAAAAATATTACTCACCTTGCGACGAATATGAAGGTTTGTCATAGGATTTGCGTCAACACCCAATCCTACCATTTTCATCCTCTTGGCTTGTGATTCTTTCTGTATCATGTAATTTTCAATGGCAGGTCTTTTAAACTGAAATAATAAAAAATTCATTCAATATGAGAACGTAGTCACAATACATGTATACTTGGGGATTGAGATATTACTCATCGGAATTTTTTCACGTCTATGCTTAGCCATTATATTGGCCGGTGCACTGCCTTTCCCTTGATTCGAACGAACTTCACCAAAAACATTGGCCTCACCACTACATTCTCTAACATCAGCACTAGCATGTGCAGAAGTAGTGGCACTACATTCTCTTACATTTGCACGAGCACTACATTATCTTATATCTACACTAGCTTGAGCAGAATCATTAACATGCCAACTATTGTCTCCTATTGAATTGGCATTTGCAGAAGCATTGGCATGGTTTACGGATCCTCCTTCAGCTACGCTTGTCGTTACTTTAGTTTTAGCCTAAATATATATTCATAATTACTAAATTGGAACCTTGATATATAAAACTTACAATAATGGTTAGATGACAACTTACTTGTCTTTTTTCGAGCCTTGGACCAATGGAATTAGCCTGAGATTGAGCATAAGCTTCAGCTGTACTTGCATTGGCATGAGCACTGGATGTACATACATTGACCCGAGCATTAGATGTACGTACATTGGCTCGAGCATTGGATGTACGTACATTGGCCCCGGCATTAGCCTGAGAAGCACACATTAAGTATTGATTAACAACATGTTAAAGTGACATAACCAATATTAAGATGATCAGTTAGTTGAGGAAATACATTTTTTAAAGGACATCCTTTGCAGTTATGTCAAATTTGTTTGCAAGCAGAACAAATCATTTGCTTACCCTCTTTAGTCATTCTATCACCTCTTACAAGCTCAATCGATTGCTTTCTTCTACTCCTTTTTGGCCTACCAGGCATGTTCTTCATTAGTAGGGGTTGAGGAGCTTCTTTATTGGCTTTATTCCAAAATTTCTGTCCTCTCACTGTAGGCATCATGAATTGATAAACACTTAGATACTTTTCCTTGTTGAAGCACTCAGCTAGATAGTCAATCGGATCATTTCTCTTATGGTGTATTGCACAAATGGCATGACAACATGGAATTCCACTAAGTTCCCAAGCTCTACAGGAACAAGTTTTTAAATTCAAATCAACAATATATTTGTCACCACCTTTTGTAATCTCATATCCTTCATTTCCATTCCATATCAAATGGCAATACCTACTAGCAGTTGTATTCTCATGTAACTTACGCATAATCCTTGGACTGTAATTTCTAGTCCACCTAGCACATCCATCTCTTTGAGTATGCATTCTATTCATAACTATAATTCTAATATCCCCCAGCATACTCACAATGGCCTTGCACCTAGCTTCCACACACCTACCATTGAAAGTTTCACTCATATTATTATCAATGACATCACATTTAATGTCGGTGTCAAAGAAGGCTTTGCACCAATGTTTTGGCTCAATACAGAATAAATCATCATGACCTTCCTAAGTCAGTTCCTTCAACCTCTGTCTATGTATCTCGAAATCTGACATATTATTACTCTTGACACATCTCCAAAATTGCCTCACCAACTGTTTTTCTTTGTATTTTTGACCCCAGTTGGAATAAATGTGCCTTGCACACATCCTATGCTCTACATTTGGTAGCAGTTCAGCTACAGATTGGACGAGACTCTGACAATTACCCAAAAAAAGAAAATATATATGAAAATAAAGAAAAAGCATTGTAATGTCACAATTAATTTACAAATGAAAAGAAAAAGAAAAGCATACCTTTTGTTGATCACTTATCATAGCCCATCCATCATCATTACACATATCGAGGTCTGACTTCAACAATTCGATAAACCAAGTCCATGTGTCCTTATTCTCGATTCTTACCACTGCCCATGCCACTGGATACATTTGATTGTTGCCATCCCTTCCGACGGAACATAACAACTCACCCTTGATCAAACCCCTCAAAAAACATCTATCTAATCTAATGATCTTCCTACATCCAGCCAAAAAACCTTTCTTGCAAGCATCAAAGCAAATGTAAGCCCTATCAAATACTAGTAGAGAATTTGGCAATGGCCTTTCAACTTTCAATTTAAAATTGCTTGAAGGGCTTGCAGTATAAAGTTCTCCCAAGTAGTCGTACATCTGTGCATATTTCTTCTTGTAATTGTCTTGCAGTTCTTTCAATACTCTCAGCTTTGCTCTCCTACACTGACTGAAAGTGACATTTACTCTAAGTTGTTCTCTAACTAATTTTTTTAACTCAGGTGCTTTGATTTTAGGTATTGCAGAAATGAGAATCATGAAGTGCTTAGCTAAATAAGTGCTAGACACTCTCTTATTCTCGAAAGTGATACTGCATATATGCTGATTTACATACCTTCTCAAATGAAATGACCCTGTTTTGCTATCAAGAGCACCATAGATCATCCAGTTACAATTTTTCTGGGCACACCTGGCTCTTACAAAGCCTTTTGTGTTGTTGGTGTATCTAATTGCTCTTTGCTCAGCTACAAAATACTTCAAAATTGCATTCTTGAACTCAGTTGCATCCTCAAATGTCATGCCAATAATAAATTCTGGATTTGTACCACTTTGATCATATGATGGGAACCTACTTTTCCTCCTTGAAATAACATCAACCTCTTCGTCACCCTCATCATTTAAAATTGATTGAAGACTGTCTTCCTTATCTGAATCAATATACTTTGTTTCATACCCAGAATCATCTAACGATTGAGCCTTATCCACAATCGGTGATTGAGAAGTACTAGTTGCCTTACTATAATTTAAAATTTGGAGCCTATGTCTTGTTGAAAATTCCATTAATTTTTTCCTTGCATCAACCAGTTCAAAGTCATCATCATCACTCGACTGTTCCATATCCACCAAATTATGTGCATCATCATCCTCTTCCTCATCTAGATCCTTATTGGCAACTTCAGCCTGATTCCCGTCATCATCAGTATTTCCAATCACATTAGACATACCTTCAGTTTTCAACTCAACACCCCCCATCTTAGCTCCTACCTTTTCATCATCAACATGCTCAACATATAGCTCAATATTTTCAGAGCACAGATGATGATAAAATAGATTCATCACATCAGAGTTATCCCATAAATACCTAAGAGTTATTCCATCTATAAGAGTCTTACTTTCAGGAACTCTGTAAAAGAGTTTCTCTATTCTACACACACCCAAAGCCTCAATAGCTTCAATTATACTAGACAATGAACTCTTGCTTAAACTTATTTCAGCAACATCAGCCCTTCTACCTATGTATTCCAATGGTGGGCCAACTTTAAATTTACTTCTATAGCAAATAGTGACATAAACTTTGTTCTCGGCCATTTGACCTATAAGGGAACATAAACAAAAAGCAGAGCACTTTCAATCATCAAATTATTGAAGCAATGTTCAAGTTCTAAATTAAAGATATTTTTATAAAATACTAACAATCAATACAGAAACAACAAATTAGCATAATCTGCTTTACAACCACAATGCAACTACATGATCAATAGTGAGAGCAATGTTCTAATTTGCAGCAATCTTATAATTTATCGCAAGAATTGGAAAATGCAAAACAACCATAATGCAGAGAGTAAAACGCCGCTATAATGTAGAGAGTAAAATGCCTTTGCAAAACAAAACAAAACAAAAAATGATAATATTACTATGACATACCAAAATGCTGTAATGTAGAGAGTGATACCTGCATGAGGAGTCACCATTGCCGTCCCTGATGCTGCTCGCTCCGCCGCTAAGACACCGAAATGCCCATAAGACATGTCTTTGCACGAACTCACAATCATCAAAGAAGAGAACATAAAGTTGATGTGTGTCAAACTCGAGCTCTCTGAACTCCAAATAATGAAGAAATGAGGACACCAACTGACATCATTTTACATAATGCAGAGATTAAAGCACCTTTGCAAAACAAAAAAAATCGTAGTATTACCATGAGATACCCAAATGCTATAATGTTTGGGGCTTAGAGTTTGGACAAATTCGATTTGGGGCTTAGGGTTCGGACAAGTTCGATTTGGGGCTTAGGGGACACTCGGAAAGCGAAAGAATATTTGAAAAACTTTGGGATTCAAAATCTGCTTTTGGGTTCGCTGGACCAACCTCTTTCTATTTTTCATTTTCTACAAATTTCTTGGTCCATATTTCTAAAATGTTCCTTCATGAAAGTTGTAGAGTGTATTTTAGGCTACCACATATTAATTTTTCATAATTTTTCGGTCTCATTTTGCTAGGAAAATATTTATTTTCCTACTCAATTTCGTTTTGGAAATTTTGACTGTTTTGGGCCCAGTTTGCAAAAATTATTTAAAATTGTATGAGCTGAATTTGACCTTGAGTCCCCATGAAAAATGTTCCTCTAGGTCTTGGCTACCTCATATTAAAGTTTCATAACTTTTGAAAACCATTTACCTAGACAATAACCATCATCCCTAAAGGCACGCGGGACACCTTATAAGGGTAGTTTAGGCTTAGGATGTGAGACCTTCCTTACAGTTCACTTAATATCTGTACCGATGAGTTTATATTAGTCTAAGGGATGAAAACAACTGATGATTAATTAGATGCTTGCCTAAATCCCTAAACGGTAGTGACGTTAACGTATTTTTAATTGAATTACGGAATTGTTGTATCATGGTGTGAATGTGTGATTGAAAATGCCGTCATTCCTTAGAATGACAATGCCCCGAGTTGTAGTAGGGATACCTGGAGGGGTAATTGGGTTCCTCTAGATGCTTGGGGGTGTAACACAATCCCCCCAAATGCTTCGTGATGCTGGATGGGTGTGGGATGTCTGGGGGTAACAAGATTTGCTAGATGATGATGGTGGCATGAAATTATATTGATTATGACTTAGGTATTTCTGAATTGAACTACTTGTTATCTATTGGAAAAGTTATTACATGTATTGATCGATCATGTATTTTGAAAAGGTTCTCAGGTAAGTTGTTGTGCATGCGATTTACTGAACTTTCTATTAAGGCTTTCTTTGTTGGTATGATGATCGATTTGTGTAGTATAGATTGGTGGACCTTATACTTGTCGGGTTGTGACTCACTGGTTGTTGACTTTGTCTTTTCAGACCAATAGAATGTTGATTCCACCTACCTCCCTGATGGTCTATTACAGGCTAAGTAGCATCGACACCGACACCGACACGCGACAAAATACGACACAACATGCCGACATGTTATTTATCAAAAAATAGAGAATTCCGACACGTTAAGACATGTTGGATATTAAATATATATTTTTATATATACATAAATTATCATTTTTATGATTATTTCAATCAAATTAATTTGAATCAAAATCATAAATAAATAAATAAATAAATAAATAAATAAATAAATAAAAAGGCCTAGAATGAATTTACACTGAAAACATTAATCCGCCATTTATTAATATCATTAATTGTTTCAATTTGACAAATTCAAATTTATTTAAATAATTCATAAAACTTGGAAAAAAAACAAACAATCCATTTGGACTCGCATGTTAGATATGTTGGAAGAAGAGAAAAAAAATCTTAAGGGATGAATTGTGTATCATGGGAAGTGGGAGTCAAAAGAGAAGAGAAGACTAGATTTTTCTTCTTTCTCAATTTATTATTTTTATTATTGTGTTTTATTTTTTCACATATATATATTTTGACCTCTCATTTATTGAATTTTTAAAATTGACCTCGATATCGGAATCACGTGTGGAAAACTTGTATGTCAGAATTCCAACTCGAGTGTCAAGAGTGTTGGAAAAGTTGATCAGGTGTCGGATTTTCTAACACGTGTTGATCGAGTGTTGGAGAGTTTTGTCGGAGAGTGTCGGACACGTGTTGAAGTGTCCGACACGACACGAAGACTCTTTGAGAGTGTTGGTACTTCATAGATGATAGGGTGCTAGTAGACTTCACATGGGAAGTGGGATTTTTGTAGCTGGGAAGATTTTGACGGTGTTAGGGGCTAAGGTTAGGTGACATGTGTACAGCTAGGTGGGGATAAGTGATGGACATATAGTCTAGTATAGTTAGTAATACTGACCTTTTGAATTCTCCAGAGCACCCCACTTATCGTCTAATGTACATATATAAATAAATAAGAAATGAAATTGTATGTTTGCAAAAAATCACGTGTACCCGAGGATTTTCTTTAGTAGCTTATGCTTCCGCATGCTTAAGAAAAGTAAAACGAGAAAGATAATGGCACTAATAGTTCTATGGCAGCTATTACGTACTAGGGTCATCACAAAACTTCACTTGAATATTTTGGGAAATTTTCCAGAGACACCTAGATTGTACATATTTTTCAAAAGACCCTTAAAAAGTGAGACTTTTCTTAAAAAAGAAAAGAAAAGAACATCCCTCAAAGTGTACCGCCATATTCTAAATGACCCATGCCTCATCGCCGGTTGTAAAAAGCAACTTTCGACGACCCTGGTGACAGTCACATGCGTATTTCTTATAATTGGGCAAGGGCATTTTGGTCCCAAAAAATCATCTCCCTTTTAAGCCATTCAAAAGCTGAGAAAGATACTGGGGGAAGAAGAGAGCTTGGGTTTGAAAAAATATTTACGGCAAATTCCAATCGAGAGCGGAGGTCAGGAATTGCAGATGTGAACAGTAATACGATCATTCCACCGCATGGGCACTCGCTGTCAATTCTATTGGAACCTAGCTCCAGAACTTTCTCTAAGCTTAAATTGCTTTGACGTTTAGTTGCTCCAACCGGATTAACGATCTTTCTTGCACCAATTTTGGTAGGCTTCAAGATCACGATGATGTTGAGGCGAGCCATCTTCTTTAAGATCACAACGATCTATGTTTTCCATCACCTCTTGCTCATCAAGTAGATATTAAATCTTCTAGAGCAAGATGTTACTGTTTTCGCCGTCCAGTTTCTCACCCTTATTCAACTTATCAAAAAATTTTCTTGCAGCCATTTTCAACTACATTCACGAAATGTGCATGAGATACTAATAATTAGCACTTATCACTATTTTGCAGCATTAATCTAAATTACATAATAAGAATCTTATGCAAGTCACAAGATCAAAATTTTGCTATGCTCTTAATCATCTCTTGCACTAAAGTACTCAATCGTTATATGTAATTTAATATGCATAAAAGTAAATTGTAGGAGGAAACTAATGAGTCTCAACTTAACTAAAAACACACTCCCACTAAACTATCGCATACACTTTCTTGATTGATTTTAAGCATGAAATCAATAATTATTGGAATTCAAGTCGGCGGAAGGTGACTTACCTGATTCCAATGCGCAAACAGCAAATAGCCTCGGAACGAACGTTGAATTGCCGATGAAACACGAACAACACTTCCTCACGTTAGTCTGGATGCAATTACAAGGAAAACACATGATTTCCACGGCGTAAATGCCTATTGTTCTTGCAAAGATGAACTGGAATGCCTTGATGGAAAGGGGAGAGAAAATGAAGAAAATGTTCTGAACGTACGTTTGTCCAACCACTCCAATGGTTGTCTTCAGGGGTCTTTTATATGACCCCATCACACCCCTTCATCGTAGCATATCAAGTCTAAATGGTGCGGTCCAATCGCACCCCATCATGGACGTACTAGCTAAAGTACAACATTTCCCACTCGGACATGATGGACTTGATAGCTCTCTATCAAGAATATAAGGCATTCAACATTCATCAACTTTACAAAACAATTCATACTGGCAAATAAGCCGTGCGACTAGTGAGTATACCTGCACTTGGGAGTTCAAACTATGCACCTGTTAGGGATGACATAATGGCTACAACCTTGAAAAGAAATAAATAATCGATGTCTCACAGTGTCCCAGACATATTTTGTTACATCAGTTCAAAGTATACCTATCCCTTAAAGGCTATACTTGACTAATCTAAAAAACACCATGTATTTACAATTATATCCGCAATCACAAATGGCGATATAATTGGTCGACCAATATACGTGTGATAGATGTAAAACAACAATAGTCTTCCTTCGCACTCATGTCTCTCTCAATTTCAGAACAACTGCTTTTCTAGACATGTTCCATTGGCCATATCTATTCATGACCGCCCGTAACATGCTAAAGTAGCAACATTAATCTTTCACTTCGAGAACATAGTCAGAAGTAACATAGAGCACAAAATTGAGGTAAAATACAAATTACCTCAAGGGCTCACACTATGAGTAAATAGGGATAATTTTACTCATCTTCCCTTATTGGTTGTACAATACACATGTAGTATGAATTACATGCTATAGTAGATTACTCTTTCTATAAGAGCGTATGTCATTTATCAAATATATTCACCATATAGATCTTAGCCTAAACATAGTCACGTGCTTCTCACGTACTCATGTTTAGTCCGAGTGCTATATCAGCTCGCTTTCTATAGCGCACAATTAAGTACTCGCATCCGACATCTTTCAGGCATACATGATTGTGAGACTATCATGTTCGGTTTTATTATAAACAAATCACAGACCTCATCTTGACTCTAATCAAGGCGACATATTTTATGTACAAAACTTGCTCTTCAGCATTTATTTGTACATAACATCTCATCTCAACGTGCTAACTACAGTACTTGAGGCGATTGCTCGTGTGAGTGAGCCAATCATTGCCTGCGGACATACTTTTCAATAATATATGTGTGTTTGTGCTAGTCTCATAATGGATTTGTACTTATTGATAAAACATCAAATCACTAATAAATAAACAAATACAATACATCTGTCCACAAATACATAAACCAATGATCCTCTACAATGATATATATCACATTCGACGCAATCCTAGTGATATCCTATGGGTCAAGAATATGTCTCTAGGAATAGCTTTCGTAAATGAATCAGCAACCATTTTATTGGTTGAAATGGACGCGCGGATCCCTGGAGTGCCTTAATTTTGGTCAAAGGGACACTTAAGTGCCATAACTTACGAAGGTACACTTAAGTGCCAAAATCGGAGTAAAATGGATCACTTGAGTGCCAATCCGGCTAAAATTCGGCCAAAATGTCGACGTGATACTTTTCCGGCGAACCGAGTCCAAAACGACGCCATTTTGCACGTTGACGTGGCCAAACGGCGTTGTTTTGGGCTGACGTGGCAAAAAAATAAAATAAAATAATTAATTAAATTAAATTTATTTAAAATATTTAAAAATAATAATTTTAAAATTAAATTTAGTTAAAATATTTTAGAATAAAATTTAGTTGAAATATTAAAAAATTAATAATTAAAAAATTGAAAAAGGAAGGGAGGGGGAGGCGGGCCGAGGGATTAGCCCTCGCCGCCGCCCCGCCACCCCCCGCCGTCGCCGGAAGGGCCGGCGACGCGGGGGAGGGTCGGCGGAGGTCGTTGGGCCCCGGCTAAGGGCCGGCGACCCCGGCCGATCGGGCTGGGGCTCGCGAGCCCTCGCCCATCCGGTGAGGGTCGGCGGCCCTCGCCCGCCGGCCCCGGTAGGTGGCGGCCCTTGTCCGGCCGGGCGAGGGCCACCGACCCTCGCCGCCGGTCGGCCGGGGTTGTCGGCCGCCCCGGCCGAGGCTCTGACCCCCCGGTGACCCTCCCCGCCGTCGCCGGCCCTTCCGGCGGCGGCCGAGGGCTAATCCCCGCCGCCCCCCCCTTTACTTTTTCTTTTTCAAAAGTAATTTTTTAATTTTTTAAAATTTTTAATTTTTTAATATTTCAACTAAATTTAATTTTAAAATTATTATTTTTAAATATTTTAACTAAATTTAATTTTAAATTAAGTTTAATTAATTTTTAATTTTTTTTTTTTTTACCACGCGCCTCTAAACGATGCCGTTTTGGCCACGTTAGCGTGCAAAACGATGTCGTTTTGGGCGCGCTTCGCTAGAAAAACACCACATTGGCGTTTTGGCCGGACTTTGGCCGGAGTGACACTCAAGTGATCCGTTTTTCTTCGAATGTGGCATTTAAGTGTACCTTTCGTAAGTTATGGCACTTAAGTATGCCTTTGGCCAAAGTTATGGCACTTGAAGCGTTCTTTTGCCGGTTGAAATGTATTGCGGGATTACTTCTTTCTGCGCTATAATATCTCTAATAAAGTTATTCTTTATGTCAATGTGATTTGTCCTTTCATGATACTTGGGATCTTTCACATAGCCAATGGTTGCTTGACTATCGCAATAAACTGTCACCGGTTTTGGAACTTCAGTGATAGTGGCTAAATTTTCCAAGAAACGTTTTTGCCATACTGCTTCTTGCACTGCGGCAGAACATGCAATAAATTCTGCCTCCATCGTAGACAAGACAGTGCATGTCTGTTTCTTACTATTCCAAGAAATCGCATCTCCATTGAGCAAGAATGCATATCCAGAAGTTGATTTACGCTCATCCAGGTCTCCACCCCAATCGGCATCTAAATAACCCAATATGCGTAAATCATTCCCTTGGTAACAAAGTCGACAGTACATGGTGCCCTTCAAGTATCTAAGAATCCTCTTCACTGCTTTCTAGTGTGCTTGACCGGGATTTGATTGATATCGACTCACCAATCCTACGGCATAACATATGTCGGGTCGAGTACACATTATAGCATACATCAAACTTCCGACTGCACTAGCGTAAGGAATAGTTTCCATCACTTTAATTTCTTCTGGAGTCTTAGGACATATCTCAGTACTTAGGCCTTCACCTTGCATGACAGGGGTATCAATGGGATTACAATGCTGCATATTGAAACGCTCAAGAATCTTCATAATATAAGACTCTTGTGATAAAGTTAGGAGTTTCCTCGATCGATCTCTTTCGATCTTAACTCCTAATATATAAGCAGCTTCTCCTATGTCATTCATCTCAAAATTGGAGGACAACCATTCTTTTATGGTGATAACCAAAACTTTGTCATTTCCAGCCAACAGAATATCGTCTACATAATGTGATAAAATCACAAATTTATCTTTGGATCACTTGACATATACACAGTGATTTTCTTCGATCATCGTGAAACGAAAAGTTATTATTGCTCGATGAAAACAAAGATACCACTGTCTAGATGATTGCTTAAGGCCATATATTGAGCGATGAAGCTTACAAACTTTATGCTCTTGACCTCTAGCTATGAAATCTATTGGTTGTTTCATATAGATTTCTTCATCTAATTCTCCATTGAGAAATGTCGTCTTTACATCCATTTGATGTAGTTCAAGGTCCAAATGTGCAACGATGGCAAGAATAAAGCGTATTGAGGCAAACCTTACAATTGGTGAAAAAGTTTCCTCATAGTCTATACCCTCTTGTTGAGTGTAACATTTGGCCACTAATACTTTTCAATGGATCCATCCGCTCTATTCTTAATCTTGAAGACCCATTTATTTCCAATGGCCTTATGATTGGGTGGTAGATTAACCAAGTCTCAGACATGGTTTGGCCTCATTGACTCCATCTCATCTTTCAAAGCTTTTCTCCATTCTTCCTTATCAGAGGATGAAAGAGCCTCTTGAACAGTCTTAGGCTCGGCACCGTCTTTTTGAGCAATCATAAATGCTTCCCCTTCAATCTCAAAACGATGACGAGGAATACTTTTACGATTACTTTTACGCAATTGAATTTCTCTTGAATTCAATTCATCAGGCGATGCAACACTCCCACTAGGTCTTGCGTGTTGAGGTAAATCTTCATTTCCCTCTACAACATCAGTGGGTGTGTTATCAGGATCTTCTATCTCATATAATTGGAAGTCCTTATCAATCTCACCTCTACTAGGAAAATCGTTCTCCAAGAACGTGACATCTTGTGACTCCATTTCGGTCACACTTCCATCAGCTTATTCACCTATGAACACGTACCCTTTGGAGTGTTCGAAATATTTTATAAAGATGCATTTCTTCCCTCTAGGACCTAATTTGCCATGTTTATGGGAAGAATCATGAACATAAGCTGCACATCCCCATGGACGTAGACTACTTAAGTCTGGTTTCCTACCAGTCCATAATTCATAAGGGGTGGAAGTGACCGATTTTGAGGGCACACGGTTAAGTATATATGCAGCAGTCAATAACGCATCTCCCCAATAGGAGATAGGTAAATTTGCTTGCGCCATCATAGATCTAACCATTTTCAATAGGGTTCTATTCCTTCTTTCAGTTACCCCATTTTGTTGTGGAGTACTAGGAATAGTCAATTGTCGTACAATTCCCTTTTCATCACAAAGAGTCTTGAATTGCTCTGATAGATACTCACGTCTACGATCGATTCTCAATGCTTTTATTGTTTTGTTCAACCGATTCTTTACCATTGCTATATATCGTCTAAAGCAGTCTAATGCTTCTGACTTATGGGAGATCAAAAAGATATAATCGAAACGTGTGAAGTCATCTATGAAAGTGATGAAATATGAGACTCCATGTCTCACCCTCACATTTAAAGGACCACAAATGTCAGAATGTATGAGATGCAATGGAAATTTAGCTCTAGTCCCTTTACTGAATGGTTTTCTAATTGTTTTTTCTGTTAGACAATGTCTACATACGGATAGACTAACATTAGTGAGTGACCCTAAAAGGCATTTTCTAGCTAATCTTTGCATTCTTTGCAATCCAATGTGACCTAATCTAGCATGCCAAGTGCTTGTATCAATCTCAACGTTATTAGAAGATGCAATTAAAAAAAACAACAATCAACATTAACATTGTACTGATTATAGTCAATGTCTAACACCATAAAACCATTCGATACATAACATGAACCATAATAAACTGTTCCATACAAAATGTCAACACAATCACCATGGAAATTCAATATATAACCTAAGCTAAGAAGAACAACTACAGAGACCAAGTTTCATCGAATATCTGGAGCATAAAAGACATGATGCAGGAATAGGTTTCGACCACCACGTAATATTAATTTACATGTGCCGATTCCCTTCACTTCAACTCTTGAGTTATTCCCAACATATATCCATCTTCTTCCAAGCGGTATCCGACGATACTCCACAAATGCTTCTCGGTCTTTAGCTACATGGTCTGTTGCTCTTGAGTCTACAGTCTACATTGGATGAGATTCAGCAAGTATTACAGTACTAGAAACAAAAACATTACTCAAAATAATTGAGTAATAGGGTACCTTTTTCGGCTCAATGCATTCACGAATAAAGTGACCCATCTTGCCACAATTGTGGCACTCCATCTTGGCCTTGTCCTTCTTCCCACCTCGCTTCTTGTGTCGGAAGGTCTTAGCCCTCTTGGGTGCCTGATCAGTCTTCTTCCCTTTGTTGTTGAACTGAAGATTCATCTTGCGCTTGAAGCCCGAAGCTTTGCGCGAACTCGATTCAATAACATAAGCATGGGTAGAGGATCTCGCAGCCTCTAGGCGCTCATCCTCTAATTTCAAATGACATGCAATATCATCAAAAGTGATGATGTTCTCATTATGCGTCATATTGATCTTTATATACTTCAAATTATCAGGAAGAGACCTTATAACAGCCTGAACTTGCTGTTCATCAATAAGGGAGTGACCTGCCGACTTCAGCTCATGGATCATGTTTGACATCTCCCGAAGATGCTGCCTCATCGTTACATTTGGGCGCTTTCGGAATGTGTCAAATTTGATGGTGAGTCTCCTTAGCTTAGTGGCAGATGTACCCCCAAACTTATCTTTTAAGGCAACCCACATAGCTTGAGCTTTGTCATAACTCTCAAACTCACACATGAGATCATCTTGCATACAGCTCAGCAACGTGATGCGAGCAATGCTATTTTTCTTTTTCTAAGCTTGATAAACTTCCAGATTTCTCCTGTGTTAAGCTAAAGTTCCATGCTCAGGTTCATCCATGGTATGGTTGAGGGTTTCCAAAACCTCTTACTCCTCAAGGATGTACTGAACCTTTCGGTGTCAAATGTCATAATTGTTACCATTCAGCTTCTTACCCTTATTGAGGTCAGTCATAATGGTCTTGGATGCCGAAGTCATAATTAATTACTATAACACATTGACATAATAAACGTAGAATCAATACTAGCACACTATATAGAGTAACACACATATTTAGTTTGCAGCAAAGACAAACTAAATTAATGATAATTCAACAAAAGACACATAGGCAAAAGTTCACTATGTTCCCAATCAACTTCTATGTACAATTGTTCTATTATCATTAATTAGTTTAATTTGCACAAATTTTAAGTTCTAGGTGAGAACTCCTTTCAATTCTACCAACCTATGAACTCCCACTAGGAAAAATAATTAGATGACCTTATGTAATTTCTATATTTTTCCTTAACATAAAAAAACATTGCATGATAATAACCAATGTATAAACAACAATCATGCTTCAATTATAATTAAAATTGCAACTCAACATGTAATGGATTTCCTACCATTGTTCTAATTTTCTAGCAACTAGAAAATTGCAAGTATATTAATATATATACATCATATCATTGAACCAAACTCTACACAGCATATATACATCATTTGCACACAAGCTAGCTACTGTATTTCCTAAATCACAAGAAAATACAAGCCACAAATGAATAAACTGCATTAAACTCCAAAAAATTACGCGTACATAGGGTTTCCAAAGCATTTTCATACATTTATAAAATTCAAAAGTATAAAATAATTATACCACTGCGTAGAGGACACTCATACGTACCAAACGCCACCGATCACGCTCCAATCGGAGTTTGCACGTGCCCCCAGTGCGCGGCACGTGTGGCGCACGCGTCAGCGAGCCAAACGGCTCCTAGTCGGTTCGACTGGTCCGACTGGTTTTGACCGCCGGACCGGTTGACCGGTCAACGATCGGGTCGGGTTGGGTCGTGTCTTAGGTCGGGTTGGGTTGTCGGTCGGGTTGAGTCACCGGCCAGCCAACTGTCGCCGGCGCTGATGTCATCGATGACGTCATCCCAGCGGTTATCGACCGTTGGGTGACATCATCACGCGTCGATTCGCCGACCAGCGCGTGCCGGTTCGCCGACCGGTGCGTGCCAATTTGCCAACCGGCGCGTGTGGTGGACGCGCTAGCTGTGCCAGCACTTTAGGCGCATGGTGCCCACGCGCAGCGGCTTCTGGCTGCGCGTGTGGGCGCGTTCGGCGTCTCCTGGCGGCGCTCGATCCATCGTCGGACTCGCCTCGACGAGCTCTTTCACCTTATATATTCAAAAATTAATTTTGACCAAAAAAGTTATTTCAAAAAATGGCCAAAACCTCACGGATGCACGCGACCTCGAATTCGTTCTTTGCTCCGGTTCAATTTCGAGTTTTTTCATATGGCAATTCCGACTATCAGAGATCTAAATAGTGTATATTATCAAATGGTAAATGAGAAAACTCGATGAAAAACACGGCAGAACTCACGACCGGGCTCTGATACCAATGTTGGAATTCAAGTCGGCGGAAGATGACTTACCTGATTCCGACGCGCAAACAGCAAATAGCCCCGAAACGAATGTTGAATTGCCGATGAAACACGAACAACACTTCCTCACGTTAGTTTGGATGCAATCACAAGGAAAACACCCGATTTCCACGGTGTAAAGGCCTATTTTTCTTGCAAAGAACGCCTTGATGGAAAGGGGAGAGAAAATGAAGAAAATATTCTGAGCGTACGTTTGTCCAACCACTCTAACGGTTGTCTTCAGGGGTCTTTTATATGACCCCATTACACCCCTTCATCGTAGCATATCAAGTCCAAATGGTGCGGTCCAATCGCACCCCATCATGGACATACTAGCTAAAGTACAACAATAACATATATAAACACAAAGTATTATATGCTACTTACGAAACTCTAAATTAGTGATTCTAACATTCACAACAAATAGAGTCCATTACTCGCTTTGATACCAATATTGAAGAATGGGTAGCGGAAATGTAATACAATTATTTAACTACATATCTCTTGCAGTCTCAACAACAATTCTTCTAGAATGACGAGACTATTTTACGTAGCTAGTCAAATCCACAATCTTTATGTAATAATTCTTTGAATCCGTATACAACTAATCGGCAAACTCACACTACTCGAGCAACAGTTGGGTTCCACAGCACAAAAGCTCTCGGGATCAATATAGAAGAGAGAATTCTGACGGCTACTAATGATTCTTCAGTGTTTCATATGTCCTATGTTATTTGCTTGCGAGAAGCCTGCCTATTCATAGAACGTGAGAGAAGACTCTTAGACTATCTATAATTATCCATCACTCCATTGTTTTATCACATGATGGTGGAAGAATTATTACTTGTAACTCCCCATAATTAGAGGAGTTATTCTTCTGTAACCTTCACAACACTAACGGGCGTCTTTAATGGTTATTCACTAACACCTTGCTGGAATTCCAGCAAGGTGTAAAACGTGGCGCTTGTAGTTCTTACCTTAGATCCAAAGAGAGAGACGTGCGATGGAAGTGGATAAACTGAGGTGAGATATCCACGTTGCATATAAATGAAAGAAGTACTTTCGACCGCTCGTACAAATTTAGAGCGTGTGCTATAAACTACCCTGTTGGAAGAGTTGCTCGCATATTAGTTGATACTCTTTTCTAATGAGAGGCCATTGTCAATAGTCGAGTATGGCAAGCTGGTTGCCACGTTACATAATACCATGTTAAGTAATACTAGTGGCGGCTGAAAATCCTTAATGCTTAAGTGGAATGACTCACAAATTCTAAGATCTGGGAAACTAGGAAATGATTCAACTGTGTCCGGTAATAAAGTCTCATGGGACATTGAAGTAGACCTCCTTAAAGATCTGCTTTCTATAGTGAGGAAGAATTATTGCCGAGATTGAGTTTATTTTTTATTTTTTTTGCATTTTCTTTCCCTAAAAAGAAAAAAAAAAAAAAAAAGTGGCTGGCTCTTTTGATCGATCTTGAGAAGAACCAACCAATTTAGCTCCCATCTCCAATCTGTTGGGATCAAGAGCCGCCTTTTCTACTCAATCTGAAACATATCACCTCTAGAAAAAAGATAGGTTTGACACCCTTGGTAGGCCAAATAGGCAAGCTAGGCCGGATCTGGATCTAAAATCGCCATGCCTCAAAAGATGGTAACTAGTTCTTGGGCCGAGTCAAGTCGGGTCGGGGGAGCAGCCATCCATCCCACATCGAGAAAGGAGAACAGAAAAAAGCGCGTGGAATAATGGAGAGAAGGAGAAAGAGACAAAAGAAAAGGGTGAGGTCGTTGACCGAGCTTGTCCCCATGCAGTTCTCGGGCTATCCAACCAAACATGACCCTAGTCTAATGCTCGGTTGGGACGGAAGGTGTTCCGAATGTTTATGCTCTCTCGCTCGCTTGCTTTGTGTCGACCCTTCTTTTTTCTCAGAGTCCTCTTTGCTCATAAATCAAGAGACGCCCAAGAAGACAAGAGGAGGAATTCTTCATCTTCTCCGCAAGACTAGGGCTTTCATCATGGAATCAGCACGTCAGAATACCTCGGGAACCGATCGATCAACTTCAGTCAACTATGGTCAACTCTAGTAAATGGTCAACGGTCAACTGATGACATGGCAGCGATGTGGCATTGGCGTTAGGATGTCAGGATGACGCAATGATGACATTAGCAATACATGGCCGACTTCAGTCACGTGGGCGCGTGCGATCTTGGGGTGCGTGTGGGCGCATGTTTATGGTGTTGTATTGTCAATATAACCAGCTGAATAAGTCTGAAATAGACTTACAATATACGGCTATGATGGTTCCAAGACGATGTAGTGTGGCGGCCAGGTTGGTCACGAAACAAGCAGAGCAAGTTGCGGAGAAACAAGTGCGGACAAACAAGAGCGACGTGGCCTATTCGACTGGCCTCGTGACACCTTCGTGGAGCAAACGCGGCCTATTTGGCTGGCATTGAAAAAATAAAAATCCTCTTTATTGAAAAAATAAAAATCCTCAAAAAAGAGGCTCGGATATCAAGTTAAAAATAGAGAAAGAAAGAAGTTATGTATAGTTGGATGATTTGTGATGAGGAATACAAGAGCTAGACTTTACATGGAGACTATTTATAATAATGAAATATTATACAATCAATTACAATTAATCATAAAGATATTCAAAATATTAAAAATATTGAGAATATTATAGATATCCAGGATATGATAAGGATATTCAGAAAATTAAAGATATAAAAAATATCCAGAATATCGTAAAGATAATCTTAATAGATCTAATGGCTTGGATCCATAGAAGCAATCGCAAAATGGCGAGAGAGCGTTGCTGAAGAGGCTAGACTCAAACACCCTCATGGTGGCTGGCAAGTCCCAGCGCCACCAGCTCCCCCACCTGAACATTCGCGAGTACCAGGTTCCTCCCTTTCCCTCCCCGTGTGCTCTATACTGGGAGTGATGTTATTCATAAAGGGATTTGACTATGAAAAAGTTGGATTTTAAGCTTAGATTGCATTTGCGATAAATGATTATGAATTAATGGCGTACGTGCCTAAAGTATCTGAGGTTTTTGCCCGTGCAATAGATGATTATGAATTAACGGTGATGGGTGCTTGCTTTTCTTCTTAGCATCCATCAAAATATTATCTCGCTGCAAGTTCTGCTTCTTCGGAGGTTTCTGGTTTAGGGACGTCTTCACCTTCATCGTCGTCGGAGGAGCTTTCTTTGGAGTCTCTGTCCCTGTCAATCACCAACCTTTGGAAATGCAGAATTTCTCCTTCCCGTCATCATTTGTTTCGTGAAATCAATGCAGAAGAGGACGTGTGACTATGCACTGAAGCGATGGGCAGCAAAGTGTAAGCGACGTAAAACTATTTCGGCCAAAAAAGAAGAAAAAACGACATAAAACTATGAAAAAACAGAACGACATTTGTTTTTTTTTTTTTTTATTTCCTTTTATCACATAACCTATAACTACAACTGACTCTGGAATCCAAGCATCCCAACATAGTGTGATTCTCCAATAGGGAGGTAAAATTACAAAAAAACAGAGCAATCGCATCTTACTTAGATTCATGTATTCTGTGGATATCCATGATTTATCGATTTAAGATTGGACTATTTGTCATCTGGACATGCTGCTAATCAAGTAAGGATAATTCGACTCATGCCCTGATGTCACCAAAATCTGCACTGCAGTTGTTTGCAAAGTGTTTGTATTCGTTGGAAGAAGAAGAAGAAGAAAGGTCCCAATCCCGAAAGGTCAACGCATTAAAGCTAGAAGAGACCTCATATACCGTGAGTTGGTTCAATAGCCATGTGTGCAAGTAGAGCTTTTGCTATAAGAATTTGAACAGTATAGCCTTTCTCTAGAAGTTGTCCTAAACTCAAAATATTACTTGACATTTTTGAGATATAATAAACATTACTAATAAACTAACATGCACTATTCTTCAAATGAATCAAAATTGTACCTTTGCCTTCGATAAGAATTTTAGAGTTATCAAGACTTTCCCTTTAATTGTCTCATCTAACTAGGCAAACATTTCTTTTCGCCCACACATGTGGTTACTTGCATATCCAAATATCACATATCATTTTGACATCCTTCATCTTCTTTGAACGCCAATAAGGGAACTTGGTTGACATCTTTCACCAAGTTTGCCTTTATGTCTATTCCGCTACTCTTTTTGTTACAATAGTCAGAAGCATAATGCCCAAGTTTATTATAATGGTAACATCGAATTTTAGATTTATCATGCCATTGGCTTGTCGAGTTGTTTTCTCTTCCTTGAACACCTCTTTGATTGAGGTATCAACTGTCATTTGGAGCAACATCTCCTCTGCTTTGTCCAAACTCTTCCTTGAAAGCAACTTCGGCCTTGATGTCAATCATGATCTTGATTGTTACGAAATCGCACATTGATTCCAGAAAAATAACGCTCGCAAATAATTCACCAAGCATAATATAATAATAAAATAACAGAACCAGATGAACACGCCAAAAAAAAATTGTTATTGAAGTCCACCCAAACCTGGGCTACGTCTCCGCGCAGAGGCACTCTGCGAATCCACTAGACTTTGGAAAAAGTTGGAATACAATGATGATTTTCTCTCAATATCAGAGCACAAAGAAATTGAGAATTCTTGTAAAGAAAAAAACTCACCTTTTTCTTCTCTCTTTTTCTTACCTCTCTATTTTCTTTTTCAGCGTCTTGATAGCTAGCGTCTTGTCATCGCTAATATAAATGTATCACTTTTAACCTAAAAGTAAATTTGATAGAAAAGACAAAAAAGACCATAAAAACAAATATTTGGCTTCATCTATAACAATCTCCCACTTGAAGACAAATATACCCAAGCACCAAGCAACTTTGCATCCATCTTCTTCAAAAAATAGTAGTTGAAAAACTTGTGTCTCCGCGATACTCCTTATCAATCAACATGGAGTAATACCAATGGGAGTAGTACAGAAAATATGCTTTTCTTTGTCTACTACCTTGGTCAATATGTTAGCTGGATTCTTCGAGCCATCAATCTTATGTAGCTTTAACTCATTATCTTTCAATGCTGACCTGATAAAGTGATAACGCTTCTTGATATGTTTAGTCCTTGAGTGATAAACTGCATTCTTTGCTAAGTGCACTGTACTTTAACTATCACTCCACATTGTAGACCGGCTATTTTTAATGTAGCTCCTCCATGTAATCTTGTAACTACATGATTTTCTTGGAGGCTTCTGTGATCGCCACATATTTTGCCTCTGTCGTCGATAAAGCCACTACTTTTTGTAGTTGAGATACTTAACTCACTGCTGTACCTGCAACTATAAAGACATATCGAGTGGTACTCTTACCACTATCTCGATTACCCGAATGATCTGCATCTACATAACCCTGCAACTCTAGAGATGTACCATTATAACAATGTGAGTAATTGGAAGTACCTGCTAGATATCTCAACATCCATTTTATTGCATTCAAATGCTCTCTGCCTGGGTTCTGCATATATTGACTCACAACTCCCACTGCATGTGCAATGGCTGGTCTCGTGCTCACCATGGCATACATCAAACTCCCAATTGTTGATACATATGGAACTACCGCTATCTCATCTTTCAAAGCCTGAGTGCTCGAATACATATCCTTTGAAAGTTTGAAGTGATTCGCTAGAGGAGTTGCAACCGGTTTTGCCTTGTCCATGTTAAATCTCTTTAACACCTTGTTCACATAGTCTTCCTGTGACAGCCATAATTTCTTATTTTTCCTGTCCCTGACGATTTTCATGCCTAAAATATTCTTGGCCTCTCCTTAGTCTTTCATAGCAAACTGTGATGATAATATCTTCTTTACTTATACGATTCTCTTCATATTCGAACTAGCCACCAGCATATCATCCACATATAAAGAGAAATACACAATGTCACCATCAGCATACTTGCGAAAATAAACATAGTGATCAGACTCACAGTGTGCAAATCTTTTTTCTTTCATGAAATCATCAAATTTTAGGTACCATTGTCGCAGAGCTTGTTTCAAGCCATACAAGCTTTTCTTCAAGCGACATATCATGTGCTCCTTACCTTTGACTTCAAAACCTTTAGGTTGTGCCATGTATAGATTTTCATCTAAGTCACCTTGTAATACGTCTAACTGCTCAAGATGAAGTTCCTCCATTGCAACTATACTCAACAGAACTCTAATTGATGTCATTTTCACTACAAGTGAAAATATCTCGGAGTAGTCCATCCCTTCTTTTTGAGAAAAGCCCTTGACTACAAGTCTCGCCTTGTATCTAATACTACCATCGGCTTCATTCTTAATCCTATACACCCATTTGTTTAATAAAGCTTTTTTTACCCGTGGGCAACTAGGTCAACTCCCAAGTTTTGTTATGAAGTAACAAGCTCATCTCGTTTATCATAGCACACTCTCACTGCAAGTGAGATGTGTCTGCCTTTGCCTCATCGTAAGTCTCCGGTTCCCCTGAATCTGTATATAAGACATGGCTCAGAACAGTATTAGCTGATGGATAAAAAATTACCTTTGGCTTTCTCACACGCGTAGACCTCCTCAAGACAAGTACTTCAGGGTCATTCGTTTGCTCCGAATCACTAAGTTCCTCTTGAACTACCTCTTCACTGATAATAGGCTCATCTTGAACATCTCTTTTAAATACAGTTTGATCTACTGGAAACATCTTATGGGCATTGTGTCTAATTCAACATATTCTGGTTCTACTACCTTCTCATGCTCTGTTTGACGATCCTTGTACATCTTTTTTTCATGGAATACCATATTGCGACTGCGGATGACTTTGTTATTCTCATAATCCCAAAGCCTATAGCCATACTCATCGCCACCGTATCCAATAAATACGCATTTCTAGGACTTAGCATCAAGCATTTTTCTATCCTCCATGTCAATCAAAGCATATGCAATACAACCAAACACCTTTACATGTGAATAATTAATCTTTTTACCTGACCACTGTTCTTGTGGTATTTCTCCATCCAACGCACTAGATGGACTTCTATTGATAAGATAAACAACCGCATCAACTGTGGCAGCCCATAAGTGTTGTGGGAGACCTACGTGTAGTCTCATGCATCTTACACGTTCTAAAATAGTCTTGTCCATTCTTTCAACTACACTGTTCTCTTGAGGAGTTCTAGGAACAGTCTTTAACCCGTGTATGCCCTTTCGACTCAAATATTCTACAAATTCCTTACTTGTGTATTCACCATCATTATCCGACTTCAGAGCTTTAATCTGATAACCTGTCTCATTTTCTACCATGGTCTTCCACATTCTGAACATCCTGAATACTTCTGATTTTTCTCTAAGAGCATAGACCCAAGTCTTCCTTGTTGCATCATCGATGAAGGTGACAAAATATCTCTTACCACCATAAGAGAGTTCCTGAGTAGGTCCTTATACATCAGTATGAACCAACTCTAGCTTCTGGCCTTTATTTTGTCGCCCATTCAATTGAAAACTAACGGCCTTCTATTTTCCATAAATGCAACTCTCACAAAAATCTAACTCAACTTTTTGCAAACCCGGAAGTAATTTCCTCGAGTGTAATTGCTTTACACATTTTTTACCAAGATGTCCCAAACGATAATGCCAAAGGGTAGATAAATTACCTGCAGCCATTGTAGTTGCAACCATATTACTAATATTGTCTCATTGGAGAAGGTAAAGAGTACTCGTACGCTTTCTCTTTGCTACTACTCTTGTCCCTGAAGTTATCTTCCACTCTTTGTATCTAAAGGTTATTACTAAACCTTCTTAGTTAAGTTTACTAGTTGAAATTATATTTTTCTTTAATTCCGGAATATGCCTAGTTTCACGCAAAACTAAATGTCCTCCACCTAAGATGTTCATAGTCACAGTTCCTTTCCCAACAATGGGACACATATGGCTGTTTCCCACAACCACTTGTCCAAAATATCCACTGACATAATCATCAAATATGTCTCTTTGCGAGATGCAGTGAAAAGAAGCACCGGAATCAATAAATCATTTATCTGTTGTCAAGTCAAACCCTGCAGACAAACACAAGTTATCTAGCAAAGATCTATCGCTAACCACATTAGCTCATTGATTCTCATCTTGCTATCTCTTTTTGTAGGCTTCACACTGAAACCTCTGATGTTCGGTTTTGTGATAAAACCAACATTCATCTTTTGCAACCTGTCTCTTACCCCTTGATTGTGATCTGCCACGCTCACTGAATTTTCCTCTACTTCTACTTCTTCAACAGTTCTCCACTGCGAGTGCCGCTGAAAATGTAGATGCAGAAAAATTATCTCCACCTGAGACTTTTCTTTGCATTTCTTCATCCATGATACTATTCACAGCATCAACAAGAGTTAAATAATCCTTCATGGTGCTTGAAATTCCCTACACTGCGGTATTGTAGCTTTCTGGAAAAGAACATAAATATAATAAAGCTTGAAGCTTCATATCTAAATTTATGCATGCGGATTCCAATTGACCCGTAACCTGCGTGAAACTATTAATATGCTCTACCATCGAACCTCTATATGATAACTTCATATTAACCAATATCTTCGTCAAAAATACCTGATTTGATGTGGACGGCTTCTTATAAATATTCGTTAGAATATTCATGGCTTCTTTTGCAGTTTTTGATTTTGCGATGTGGTACCCTGTCTTTTTCGTCAACCCTAGACGAATCGCACCTAATGCCTTTCGATCAAGAATTTTTCATTCGGCTTCTGCTGTCAGATCCACTTATGCCATCTTAGGTTTCCAACCCTCAAGTGGTGCATAGAGATCTTTTTGATAAAGATAATCTATTTGTAGTTTCCACCATCCGAAATCCTCCCCATTGAACTTATCGATTTTGATTTTATCTTCTACCATACTGTTTGCTTTTAATCAAACGTCACCGAAAAACTCTCGATGTTCTCAATTAGCCAACCTGAGCTTTAATACCAGTTATTTCAAAATCGTATGTCGCTTTCAAAAAAATAACGCTCGCAAACAATTCACCAAGCAAAATATAATAATAAAATAACATAATCAGATGAGTACGCCAGAAAATTTGTTATCGAAGTTCATCCAAACCTGGGCTACGTCTCCGCGCAGAGGCACTCTACAAATCCACTAGAGTTTGGAAAAAGTTGGAATACAATGATGATATTCTCTCAAGATCGGGGTACAAAGAGATTGGGAACTCTTGTAAAGAAAAAACCTCACTTTTTTCTTCTCTCTTTTTCTTGCCTCTCTATTTTCTTTTTCAATGTCTTGACGACCGGCATCCTGTCATCGCTAATATAAATGTATCACTTTTAACCTAAAAGCAAATTTGATAGAAAAGACAAAAAAAAAAAACCCTAAAAAAACAAATATTTGGCTTCATCTATAACAATGATTTGCCCCTCAAATTTGCACACAATTTCTTCTTTGCTCCATATCATCTCAAATGTCAGCCACATTTGGAGAACTTCTTCCACTAGTTCATTTTTTTTATTCCTTTTGAACCTTTCCTCATGGGCTTGTAATGAACCCAAAAGCTCATCAATCATAATGGCATCCAAATCATTGGATTCTTCGATTGCAATACCAATGTGGTGGTACTTCTTGTTTAAGGACCGACATATTTTCTTGACAACACGAACATCTAATATGTCTTTTCCGTTTTTAGTTATTTATTTATTTAGTTGACAATTGCCAAAACTCTTGTGATATAATTAGCAATTGACTTAGATTCTTTCATATGAATTACCTTGAATTCATCCCTAAAAGTTTGAAGGCAAATCTTTTGAACTTTTTGTACTTCTTAGTGTGTGTTATGAAGAATCTCCCACACCTCCTTAGTCGTATTGGCATTCGAAACTTTTTCGAATATGGAATCATCTAAAGTTTTGTCGCGACCAAATTTTTGGGGTGTGAACCACCTAGGGTTTGGCTAATGGATTGCTAAGCCTAAACTTAGCTCGGGCTCTCCCAAGCCCATACCAATTCGCAACTTAGGTTCAAATTCTTAACATGCAATTGATTTTCAATTAGGAGTCGCCACTAATCAATTTATGGTAGGTCGATTAGACACCTAAGTAAAATAATGGGAGAATTATTTTACTTCTACGAACCAGAGATTATGGGTACGGGGACTTGGTTACATTAGATTTCTCTAATGCCCTTTCGGTACCATTCTTTTAATTTTGAAAAATGTTTGGCAAGCAGTTTGGATTGATTTTAAACTAATTCCCTAACATATGAGGCGTTCATGCAGGTGCACAAACCACCAATTTAACACTCAAGAAAGTAATGAATAAATTGCAGGACTTACCTCGTAACAACGAAAGCATCTGCGTTGTTAGTTTAGAATTCACATCAACAATCCTAAATATGATTTCTAATTAACACGCAATTTCTCTTTTTGTTTTCACTTATTTAATGATAATCATGCAATATGCAATGCAATATTAACTAAATGACCTAATTCTAATGACATGTAATTTCTAATTAAATGGGCCTAGCAAAAATCACTAAATGACGTGCATAGTATGAACCTAATTCTATAAAACGTGCACATGATTTTTATTTTCCTAATAAGTATGCAATCTATCATAATATGCAATGACGTGCAAAAATGCCCTAATTCTAAATTTTTTATGAAATTCGAAATTTAAAATTGCCAAATAATTAAACGTGCAATTTAAATTAATGAGAAGAAAATATGATATCCTAAATTAATGTTTTTGGTCTTTTTATTTAAGAAATTCGAAATAAATTTCCTATCCTAAACATGCAACATAACATTAAAACTAGTAACATCCTAACATGCATTTAACCTAACTCAATTATTTTTTTTTTTTGGGTTTTTCCTTTACGGGAGCAATCAAATAAAGGCATCGAGAATAGCACTGCAACAAATCAAACAAGATATCATCCATGTCCATTTAATTTTGGAAATAAATTGACGAATCGTATCTCGCGCATGAGATCGGATCGGTCAATTTTTAAATAAAAATCACGAATCGTATCTCGAGCGTGAGATCGGATTGGTGATTTTTCCGTGCGATGCGGGTCGTATTTCGAGCATGAAATCGGACCATCAATCATATGCACGTTGCGGAATTAGGAAGATTTCCTAATTTAGAAGGCTACTCGAGTTGCGAATATCGGTCATGTGCATCAACAAACATATCAAATAAGGAAACGGAATTTTCGGAAATTAAAATAATCAAAATTTTTACCTATTTCGAATATTAATTTCCAATTTGGACTTTGCGCAATTGGACCGCGACTGCAACCGGCGCTTCGGGTGGGACAGCGATGGGCAGTTTATGGCCAATGAACCTACAAAGGCAGAACTTTTACGGGATGGCCCGGCTCATGGATGAACTCGCGATAGGCTCGGCACGGCGTTAGGAGAACAAGTTGTCTCGTGGTGGATCACAAGTGGCTCATCAATGTCTTCAATTCGTTGAGGCACGTCGACAGCAAAGGACAAGGACGGCAAAGCAGGTTTGCTCGGCTTGCGATTGTTGACCCACGGTGGACGTAATTTACCGAGACCCAGGACTCGCATTGAGGATCTCCGTGAAGCCTCTTGGGATTTGTTAATACTCAAATGTGGGGTCTCTCCTTGGCGTTTTTCTACAATGACGAGGATGTGGGCAGAACCTGAAAAAAAAGAATTAAGAAAAGAATGTTAGTGGAATGCAAATATGTGATATTGATGAAGGATCGGCTTCCCCTTTCTTGTCTTTTTGGCAAAAAGCTTCCTTTGCTTCTCTCGCCTTGGACCACTCCAGACAAAGAGCACCGCTTCAAAGGCTTCTCTTTTCTTTTTTATGCTTTTGGTCACCCTCTTGTCCTCTCTGGATCGGCGATTGTGGGCAATTGGCAACGACAGGATCGTGGCTGCTTGAATCGGGAACGTTGTATGGGATGACTTGTAGGCGAGGCGAACAGGTGGCCTTTGATGATGAGTGAACGCGTCGAAATGTGGATTGATCCTTTTTGCCCACACGACTGAATTTGGAGTTCGGACTTCACCACGTTGGCTCTGACATCTTTTGCAAGTCAGAGAATGGATCATCTGCGGAATTGTCTTCTTTGACTGGATAATATTCAACTTGAATACTTTCGGCAAAAGAACCTCTCCTGGGACTGCTGGAACTCAACGATGAGGGTAGAGCTCGGGGCACGTCGGGACAGCAGCTCGAGCAGGGCTTCACGGCTTCGTTGTTGACGAGGAGGCGCGGCAATGGTCACCGTCTCATGGTGCACGCGATATGAAGCTCAGCCATGGGGTTAGCAAGGTTGCAGCCACGTGATGCTTGGCCGAACATTCCTCTCTCTCACATGTGTTTTCTCTCTATATTGTGGCCGTATATTCAATGTGTGTGGCCTCCTCCTCAACTTTGTCCGTACGCGGTCCCTTTTATAAGCCAAAAAATCGGATCTTCGTGGTATATTTTACTTTCTAATTTTGCTCATGCAAAATACCACTGAATATATCGCTGCACCCCGCACAATATTACCCCGCAATATTACCTTTTGTATTTATCAAATATCCCATCCAAAATTTTCATTTTTGCTTGAAAATACATCCTTTGGTGTATATTGCCTAAATGTGTGAAGAATCTGAACGGAATATGTGAAAAAATTTACACTCGCTGTCGGTCCAATAAAATAAACAAAAATGTTCCTAAACTATATGCCATGTGATTTTATTTTTTTCAGGGATAAAATTAACCCCTAATTTTTTAAATGTCTAAATGGGTCACCAAAATTTAGGTGTCAACAGCTGCCCCTCTTTGAAGGTGAGCTCGAAGAGGTTGCCTTCAAAGACAAATTGAGACCTAAATTTTGATGATGCACATGCATTGAATAATTTTTTGATTTTTTTTTTTGTCGGGAAATGAATCCCTTTTTAAAAAATAAAAATGCAACTCATATGATGCATGTAAATGCTAATGCAGATGCATGATGTCAAAGGAAAGAACGTACCTACAATTACTTACCAATCGGTGCGGTAAAGCATATTGAGGTACATGATAAATCCTGTTTACTCCACAAGTACCCAACTCTCACTCGGGTTCCTTGAAAAGTGTAACGAGGTAAGAACATTCACATCCAAAGTGAAATATTCAACAGAAAAAATTGAGACATTCGGATCCAGGAGAGATGTCAAGATTTTTGAAAAACTCAAAATACCTAGATCCAGACTAAGGTATAATGAGAAGGATTGACAAACATTCACATCCAGAGCGAAATGTTTGAATGAAAATAATCAAGACATCCGGGCCCAGACTGAGATGTCAAGATTTTGAACTCGAAATACCTAGATCCAAACTAAGGTATAACGAGGAAGATCGAAGAACATTCACATCCAGTGAAATGTTCAACAAAGAGAATTGAGACATCCGGATCCGGGCGAGATGTCGAAATTTTGGAATGCAATTTGTATGCAAATGGTAAAGAAACCTACCTGGAATATCTTACCTTCAAGGAGGGTAGAGTGATTCAAGATAGTTGGTGTTACATGTTCAGGACCCGTACCTTTCTACGGTCGCCTAAAATAGTAACGAAGAGACTACTTTCCTAGGACCCGTACCTTTCTACGGTCGCCTAGTAGAGCAGCAAAGTTTTGTAAGGAAACTACTTTCCTAGGACCCGTACCTTTCTACGGTCGCCTAGTAGGGCAGTGTTTGGTTGTGTCTAGGACTCGTACCTTTCTACGGTCGCCTTGACGAAAAAATTGATTTTCCAGGACCCGTACCTTTCTACGGTCGCCTGAATGGGGAAATTGCTTTTTCAGGACCCGTACCTTTCTACGATCGCCTGTTAGAGCAGTAAATGTTGTTTAGGACCCGTACCATTCTACGGTCGCCTAAACGGGGATTTTGCTTGGCTAGGACCCGAACCATTCTTTGGTCGCCCAGCGTTGCAACATGGATCATCTGACCAGGACCCGAACCATTCTTCGGTCGCCTTAATCAGACTGAATCTTGAAAAAATCTTTTGGGGGGCAACTCCATCGAGTGCTAGTGCTTGAAAAGAAATACCTATACAATGACAAGTGTTTAAGGTGTGGATAGAGATATACTTACCTGGTGACATCTCTAATCTTTAAGGATATGTCTCCTAAATATTTGAAGTGACTCCCATGTCGATGAAGGGGAATTTTGGGCTACGGAAGCATGCTGATTTGATAGGGGGACGCTAGGTCATAAAAAGAGACACCGGGCTACGAAAGCACGCCGGGTCAATAAAGAGAGATACCAGGCTATAGAAGCACACCGGGTTGATGAAATGGACTCTGGGCTACGGAAGCACGCCAGGTCGATATAACTGGACAGCTTGACCAAGTCAAGTGTCGATGCACTTGAGAGAGAATACCTGCACAATGACAAGTATTTTAGAGTATGGTAGAGATATACTTACCTGATGATATCTCTTATTCTTGGGGATATATCTTTTGGAATTTAGATATCCTATGGAGGTCTTTCACCTCATGGTGGAGGTTTCTCATCTCCTAATATCATGAAACATTCTGAAAGGAACTTGGATTACCTGTCAGACATGATTTAGAGCAAAAATGCATTTACCAAAGAAATAAGCAATTAAGGCTATTATGGAATGCACACTTCGAAATTCATTGAAGGTTTTATCAATTCAATTGGGCTCATGCATAATGACCTTTACATTGCCCAAATTTCAACTGGAGAGAATTATCATTCAAGACAATGACATGGATTTCTTAAAAATGCTAAATGAGAGACTTTCAGTTAGAAAGGACTTTCACTCACTCTCGTTTAAAATAGCTATTTTGTGAGAATCACTCAATCTCATCATCATATCGACAAGGGTCCAAGTTTTCTCGCAAGCGGTACGACCTTACCAATCTGAGAGGTCTTTAATAGGGACCGTAATGTGGGCTCAGTCAACGGCTTAACAAAGGGACTCTTTGAGTCAAGGCTATTGAAAAAACAACTCTTTAATCATCTCCGGGTTTACAAGTCAAGAACCCTGCAAAAAGAGAATGAAATAATCCTGCTCGCACTTCTTTGAGCAATGCTTATAAACATATGAACTCCTATGTTAATTCAAGTGCCATAATCTGAAGAGACTTTGTAAGGGACGTAACATAAGCCAGGCTCATGGGTTGAGAAATGAAAGGATCATTAGGCTCAAAATATGTGTGAATGGTGAGAGTTGGTGATCATCTTGGCATTGCCACCAGTTTTCTTTTTCATCATCGAGGATTGTCTTCATGAAATGCCCCATGATTGTAAAAACTCAACTTTTGAGTTCTTTGAGTATTGCTCCATCAGGATTCAATTCTTGCAATTGACAGTCACGTTATCTTGACTCTCTTTTTCATCTATAAGTATTGGCCTTGCTTTTACCAGGCACACCGTTTTTTCATGCCCCGAGTTCTTATTCATTTTTTTCATGGGCATTGGCCTTGCTTTTACCAGGCACATTGCTTTTTCATGCCCCTTAGTTGCATGTGTCAAGCAATTACATTTTGAATGACATTCAAACTTTCAAAGGTTTTCATCTGTCTTTTGCCTTGCCCCAGTGTGGGGGATGATCACCAACTGGGTTTAATGTGAAATGAATTCATAGGCTCAAATGGGCTATGCAAATGATATAAGTATGTAGGATAGAGAAAGAAATGCTCTTCGTCATCCTAAGGCACTTAAATTACCACATGAATTCAATGTAATAGCTTGACTTGAAGATTTAATGCAAGTGAGAGCAAGAAATTTCTAATCCATTTTCTTCACTTTATGGTGCTGTCTTACCTCCAACTTGCCCCAATGTGGGGTAGTTCTTGACAGGGATAATTTGAAAAAAATCTCCACAAGTGTATGGGGCTCAAAGGGGTTAAGCAATATATCACCTGTAGTGTTTGGGATAGAGAAATGAACTGCCCCTCATCATTTCGGTCATTGTACCTTTTGCGAGAGAACTCTTTACCTTGTAGATATGGAACTTCCTACAGTCATCTCACAAGTGTATAAGTAGGGGATTGTGTATAGGATAAGGCTTGCCTTTCATCATCCTAACACATCTCATTCAGCATTCTTAAGCATTGATGTCACTCCATTAAATTGTCTATCTTGACAAATCTCCACATGAAATTGGTGAGCTGAATCAATATGAAAATTTCCTTTTCAAAAGAGTCTAGCAATTTTAAGCATAGAAAGCGTTTGTGACTTCAAAACAAACAATTTACTACACTCAAACATGGTTTCAAGCATTCATTCAAGGAATTATCTCACAAAGGGATTGTCTCAGCAATGGATGTCCTTGGATTGTCTCTATCAAAAGGGAGTAAACACACAAATTGATCAATCGATGATGAAAATCCGATCTTTGATTTGACGAAATCTTGCTTTTGCCCCTGCACAAAACAACGTGCATGAATAGGATACTATGCAACATCAAAGAAAATTCAAATTGCACAACCATTTTGGCTCGGATCGAGATTTTGTCTCAGTCATGTTACTACTAGAATTTGTAGTGTCTCCAATTCGTCATCTGCAAAGAGAAGAACAAAGCGTCATCTCCCAAAATTATTTATGTTCAAAGACGAGATGTACCTCTTTCACCAAAGATGGACGATCCTCTTTTAACTTGCCCCTCATTTAATGGGCAAGAATGAAAATTCCGTCAAGCACGGAAATGGAACACACTTTGTTTGGCCCTGATGTGCCTTTTTCAGATGCTTTCTTATCGGGTCAAGAAAGTAATACTCTAAAACATGAAGTAAATGAGTTAGAAAATTAAACAAGGCTAATCTAATGCATGCTTTTTGGAAATGGCTTGAAAAATGATTTTTTTTCTTATGAGGAAGCATGAAGAAGCCCAATCCTCAGAATTTCTCCATAGATGATATCTTTTTTTCATTGTTGGATATCGTCACCGGGCTGGTTTTGTGTACCCCATCATGTCCTCAAAACAAAACTTGTAATTTTATTGATATTCATCAATCAAACTACATTTATTGGAATGTGATGTTCAAGCGCAGAAGAAATTGAAATCAATCCCTAAAAAGAAATAAAAATTCCCTCGCAAGGGAATGTGCATGCCCCTAATTAAATGAGAAAATGGAACAACTTAGGACCATGAATCATGTGCGCTTGAGTTCTTCACCCTCCTTGATCTTGTGATGCAAACCCTCCAGGTTAGAGATTCTTCCTTCTAGATAAGTCACTAGTCTCTTCATGGTGGTATCAAATTCAGCTACCTCAGGAAAATGAGACGATTCAGAAGTTCTTTTGGCTCTCTTCTTCGAGTCGCAGTTTCTCATTGAAGATAGAGTATCTATGTCATCGCAGCCCTTTTGTTTGATGAGAAAAGCCACAGTAGCAGACAATTCATCGACTTGACTTTGGTGGTGTGCAATTCGCTTGTTCATATTGTCAATGATACGGTCCAGTACATCGTTTCGATATGCCATTTTAGCTTTCGACTGTGTACGGATGGGTGAGTGGGAGCGCCCCATAATCACCTAATTTAAATAAATTGGAACATGTAAGCATGAGGTGTAAATGGAGAGTCAATCCATGACAATGATCTAATCGATTTTTTTATTAATTTTTTTCATTTTTTTTTTCATTTATTCATGAAAAGTCTATTCAAGAAGGGAATTTCCTAAAAATGGATATCCTAGTAAAACCAAATTTTCTAGACATGATGTAAAAACAAATTCTCCAAAGTTTTTTTTAAATGCGTCATTCCCTAGCAATTTCTCATTTCATTTCCAATTGACAAATGAATCAAATCAGTGATTGACCTAGACTGTCATGGACCGACCCAAGAATATGACAAAATAAATTGCATGGTATAGGGAAAGAAGACTTACTTCACCAAGGAAAATCAATGGCAATCATATAGACATGCGCATGGTAAGTGGCTCGATTTCTACTCTATAAGGCTTATCAAAGTGGAGCCACAAGGATGATCAGACTAGCCACGAGCTTGTGGACTATGTCGGGTCCTCATGACTCCGGCTTGGTCAAAGAGCCGACCCGGGTCGCGAGCATGCAGACCGAGGTGGGTACTCTTGACACCATGAAAGAAAATTCGGGATTGAGATGGGCGACTCATACTGCGAGCATGCGGTCGGAGTGGCAAACATCTCAATACCATCCTAGATGATCTTAATGCGGCCCAGGTCCGGCGGCAGGTTATGTGTGCAATAGTGTAGTGCTAGATGCAAAGCATGCACAACAATTTATATCAAGCAACACTTCGTTCATGAAAATAAACCATACATTCCTACACCTTCCTGCAAAACAAAGGTTAGCAAACACTTCCCCTTATACCTCTGTTGACACCTAAATTTTGGCGACCCATTTAGTCATTTATCGCATAAAAATCAGGGATTAATTTTAACCCCTAAAAAAATTTAATTGCATATTTGTTGGGCCGGCGGTGAATGGATTTTGGTGAATGGCTTTAAACTTTGGATAAGTGAATAATTCCTCCGTGGTGATTGATATTACATTTACATGGGTGTCCTAAATTGTTAAAAGTTGATTAAGAAATTTCCAGCATATTGGCACCGACATATTTGTGCATTTAAGGGAACGAATGCAAAGGAAGGAGAGCGTGTAAGCGGCCACCGATTCGCACATGGAGAAGCCCATCCGCGTGAAGGAAAATTATGCGCTTAGCCATAATTCGGTCAACGTGGGGAGCAAGAAATCGACCAGCATTATTTTAAGAGGAAAGAATTTATTTGGTCCGATTCATACAATATGCACAAAGGAAATTCGAAAGATCAGCATGAGAAGGGAATGTTGGGCACGTTCTACACTGCGGGCACATTGATTTGCAAAAAAAGATATATTCCTGCAGAGAAAGGTATTCGGTCAACAAAGAAAAGAAAAGGAAATAGAATATATTTAAAAGCATGCACAAGAGGAAACGAAATGTGCAGTTTTCTTAATAAGTTCGGATCCTCTCCCTATAAAAGGGACCTTTCACAGACTAGAGAAAGGGGGGGATTTTTGGGAGCAATACACAGAGAACACACGTGAGAAAGAGCAGAGAGAGGGAAATCCCGACCAGCTTTTGGTCGAGGCGATCGTCCAAACCGGCGTCCACTTCACGGCTAGACCTGTGGCCGTGCCTCTGTCACCAACATCGCCGTATCGTGCTGCTGCCCTACCGAGCCGTCCACGACAACCAAGCTGCTCCTTGCACGCGTGCCACCTGAAAAGTCAATCGTGTTCGAGCTGCTGTGCTTGACTACGCCGCTGCTTTGGTTTCGTTATTGCTGTTCCTGCGAGTCCCAGTGTCACTTGCGTACACCTGAGTTACATTAGTGACCAGCCTTGGACGTTCAAATCTTCACGTCAACAACGCTCCTTTTGCGGTTCAAGTCTTCCGGTGGACGTCCCTTGGTTGTGTCGGTCAACTTTGTGACCTTGTTAGGCCAAATCAGTGAATTGAGCAGCACGTCACCTTGAACCGCCATCCGTCGTCAGACCGAACTTCACAACGTGGTCCACGTGACACCAAATATTAGGTAAGAATCTCTTTTAATTCGATTTTCATATATCCCTATTGCCTAATTTATAGGATTATCTTGTATGAAAATTTGAATGATGCCATTATCTCCACAAAATTCGATTAGCCTTTTAAATTGGGAAATCTTCCTAATTTTGCAACGTACATATGATTGACGGTCCGATTTCACACTCGAAATACGACCCGCAATCGTACGGAAAAAAAATCACCAATCCGATCTCACGCTCAAGATATGATTCGTGATTTTATTTAAAAATTGGCCAATCCGATCTCATGCACGAGATATGATTCGTCAATTTAGTTCCCAAAATTAAATGGACGTGGATGATGTCTTGCTTGATTTGGTGCCATGTTGTTCTTGATGCCTTATTTGTTTGCTCCCGTAAAAGAAAAATTTTGAGTTAGATTAGATGCATGTTAGGATATTACTTATTTTAGGTTATTTTGCATGTCTAAAATAGGAAATTTATTTATTTCGAATTTCTTAAATATAAATACCAAAAAAAAAACATAAATTTAGGATGTTAGATTTTGGTTTCACTAGTTTAAATTGCATGTTTAATTATTTGGCAATTATTAATTTCGAAATTAAAAAAAAAGGAAAAAAGGAAAAACACAAAAAAAGTCATTATGCATATGTCATGTAGAATTAGGGCATTCTTTGCACGTCATTGCATGTTAAGATTGCATGTTATAGGTTTAGATAATTTCTCCTAAATAGATTGCATGCTTATTAGGAAAATAAAAATCATGTGCACGTCATATAGAATTAGTTTCATACAATGCACGTCATTTAGTGATTTTTGTTAGATGCATTTAATTAGAAATTGCCCGTCATTAGAATTAGGTCATTAGATTAATTTAGATTGCATATTTAAGTGTTGCATTTCTTTAATTTCGAATCTCATGGAAAATAAAAAAATTATTTAGAATAAATCCATCTCATGCTTTAGGATAGACTACATGCTTATTTATGTCATATCGCTTAGGTCATATAGCTAAGCCATGTTGCCATGTTATATCATTTTATATTAGATTAGTGGCATGCATTGCATATTGCATGATTTTCATTAATTAAGTGAAAACAAAACAAAAATTGCGTGTTAATTAGAAATCATATTTAGGACTGTTGATGTGAATTCTAAACTAACAACGCAGATGCTTTCGTTGCTATGAGGTAAGTCCTGCAATTTATTCATTTGCTTTCTTGAGTGTTAAATTGGTGGTTTGCGCACCTGCATGGTCACCTCACATGTTAAGGAATTAAAATCAATTCAAGTTGCTTGCCAAACATTTTTTTCAAAATAAAAGATAAAGGTACCGAAAGGGCATTAGAGAAATCTAGTGTAACCAAGTCCCCGTACCCATAATCTTTGGTTCGTAGGAGTAAAGTAAATCTCCCATTACTTTACTTGGGTTTCTAATCGACCCACCAAAAATAGATTAGTGGCGACTCCCGATTAAAAAATTTTTGCATGTTAAGGACTTGAACCGAAAGTCGCGAATTGGTATGGGCTTGGGAGAGCCCGAGTTAAGTTTAGGCTTAACAATCCATTAGCCAAACCCTAGGTGGTTCAAACCCCGAAAAATTGGTCGCGACAACCTCCAATCCCGCAAGAACATTTAACACCTTAAATGTTAGGGACGTACCTGGAATCCTCGCTGCCAAACAAAAACATTTTTCAAAAGAAAAGAAAAATTGGCCTAAGTCCACTAAGAGTTTTAACTCAAGTCCCCAGCGGAGTTGCCAAGCTGTCGCGACCAAATTTTTGGGGTGTGAACCACCTAGGGTTTGTCTAATGGATTGCTAAGCCTAAACTTAGCTCGGGCTCTCCCAAGCCCATACCAATTCGCAACTTAGGTTCAAATTCTTAACATGCAATTGATTTTCAATTAGGAGTCGCCACTAATCAATTTATGGTAGGTCGATTAGACACCTAAGTAAAATAATGGGAGAATTATTTTACTTCTACGAACCAGAGATTATGGGTACGGGGACTTGGTTACATTAGATTTCTCTAATGCCCTTTCGGTACCATTCTTTTAATTTTGAAAAATGTTTGGCAAGTAGTTTGGATTGATTTTAAACTAATTCCTAACATATGAGGTGTTCATGCAGGTGCACAAACCACCAATTTAACACTCAAGAAAGTAATGAATAAATTGCAGGACTTACCTCGTAACAACGAAAGCATCTGCGTTGTTAGTTTAGAATTCACATCAACAATCCTAAATATGATTTCTAATTAACACGCAATTTCTCTTTTTGTTTTCACTTATTTAATGATAATCATGCAATATGCAATGCAATATTAACTAAATGACCTAATTCTAATGACATGTAATTTCTAATTAAATGGGCCTAGCAAAAATCACTAAATGACGTGCATAGTATGAACCTAATTCTATAAAACGTGCACATGATTTTTATTTTCCTAATAAGTATGCAATCTATCATAATATGCAATGACGTGCAAAAATGCCCTAATTCTAAATTTTTTATGAAATTCGAAATTTAAAATTGCCAAATAATTAAACGTGCAATTTAAATTAATGAGAAGAAAATATGATATCCTAAATTAATGTTTTTGGTCTTTTTATTTAAGAAATTCGAAATAAATTTCCTATCCTAAACATGCAACATAACATTAAAACCAGTAACATCCTAACATGCATTTAACCTAACTCAATTATTTTTTTTTTGGGTTTTTCCTTTACGGGAGCAATCAAATAAAGGCATCGAGAAGAGCACTGCAACAAATCAAACAAGATATCATCCATGTCCATTTAATTTTGGAAATAAATTGACGAATCGTATCTCGCGCATGAGATCGGATCGGTCAATTTTTAAATAAAAATCACGAATCGTATCTCGAGCGTGAGATCGGATTGGTGATTTTTCCGTGCGATTGCGGGTCGTATTTCGAGCATGAAATCGAACCATCAATCATATGCACGTTGCGGAATTAGGAAGATTTCCTAATTTAGAAGGCTACTCGAGTTGCGAATATCGGTCATGTGCATCAACAAACATATCAAATAAGGAAACGGAATTTTCGGAAATTAAAATAATCAAAATTTTTACCTATTTCGAATATTAATTTCCAATTTGGACTTTGCGCAATTGGACCGCGACGCAACCGGCGCTTCGGGTGGGACAGCGATGGGCAGTTTATGGCCAATGAACCTACAAAGGCAGAACTTTTACGGGATGGCCCGGCTCATGGATGAACTCGCGATAGGCTCGGCACGGCGTTAGGAGAACAAGTTGTCTCGTGGTGGATCACAAGTGGCTCATCAATGTCTTCAATTCGTTGAGGCACGTCGACAGCAAAGGACAAGGACGGCAAAGCAGGTTTGCTCGGCTTGCGATTGTTGACCCACGGTGGACGTAATTTACCGAGACTGGGACTCGCATTGAGGATCTCCGTGAAGCCTCTTGGGATTTGTTAATACTCAAATGTGGGGTCTCTCCTTGGCGTTTTTCTACAATGACGAGGATGTGGGCAGAACCTGAAAAAAAGAATTAAGAAAAGAATGTTAGTGGAATGCAAATATGTGATATTGATGAAGGATCGGCTTCCCTTTCTTGTCTTTTTGGCAAAAGCTTCCTTTGCTTCTCTCGCCTTGGACCACTCCGGACAAAGAGCACCGCTTCAAAGGCTTCTCTTTTCTTTTTTATGCTTTTGGTCACCCTCTTGTCCTCTCTCGGATCGGCGATTGTGGGCAATTGGCAACGACAGGATCGTGGCTGCTTGAATCAGGAACGTTGTATGGGATGACTTGTAGGCGAGGCGAACAGGTGGCCTTTGATGATGAGTGAACGCGTCGAATTGTGGATTGATCCTTTTTGCCCACACGACTGAATTTGGAGTTCGGACTTCACCACGTTGGCTCGACATCTTTTGCAAGTCGAGAATGGATCATCTGCGGAATTGTCTTCTTTGACTGGATAATATTCAACTTAAATACTTTCGGCAAAAGAACCTCTCCCTGGGACTGCTGGAACTCAACGATGAGGGTAGAGCTCGGGGCACGTCGGGACAGCAGCTCGAGCAGGGGCTTCACGGCTTCGTTGTTGACGAGGAGGCGCGGCAATGGTCACCGTCTCATGGTGCACGCGATATGAAGCTCAGCCATGGGGTTAGCAAGGTTGCAGCCACGTGATGCTTGGCCGAACATTCCTCTCTCTCACATGTGTTTTCTCTCTATATTGTGGCCGTATATTCAATGTGTGTGGCCTCCTCCTCAACTTTGTCCGTACGCGGTCCATTTTATAAGCCAAAAAATTGGATCTTCGTGGTATATTTTACTTTCTAATTTTGCTCATGCAAAATACCACTGAATATATCGCTGCACCCCGCGCAATATTACCCCGCAATATTACCTTTTGTATTTATCAAATATCCCATCCAAAATTTTCCTTTTTGCTTGAAAATACATCCTTTGGTGTATATTGCCTAAATGTGTGAAGAATCTGAACGGAATATGTGAAAAAATTTACACTCGCCGTCGGTCCAATAAAATAAACAAAAATGTTCCTAAACTATATGCCATGTGATTTTATTTTTTTCAGGGATAAAATTAACCCCTAATTTTTTAAATGTCTAAATGGGTCGCCAAAATTTAGGTGTCAACAAGTTTGATGGATGATTGATAGGGCATATTGATCTTTTGTTCAATCCTTCTCCAAGGCATTTCTCTGGTTCTGATTCAAGGTGGCTTCATCCTCTGACTCATCATAGCTAGTTTTGATAAGTTTCCACACACCATAGGCGTCGAGTAGGGCTTTCATTCTAATAGCCCAGTTACTATAATTTTCTTTAGTGAGATGAAAGTATTGAAGAGGAAACTAATTACCTGTTGAGGCCATGATAAAAAACCGTAAGCTCTGGTATCAATTTGATGGGAGTATTCACAACAGCAATGGGCATCTTTAATGGTTATTCACTAACAACTTGCTGGAAATTCCCACAAGGTGTAAAACGTGGCACTTGTAGTTCTTACCTTAGATCCAAAGAGAGAGACTTGTGATGGAAGTGGATGAACTAAAGTGTGACATCCATTGTGCATGTAAATGAAATAATTGCTTTCGACTGCTCCAACGAATTTAAAGCGTGCGCTTTAAACTATCCTATTAGTTGATGCTCTCTCCTAATGAGAGCCATTTGTCAATAGTCAAGTATGGCAAGCTGGTCATCATGTTACATAATACCACGTTAAGTAATATTGGAGGCGGCTGAAAATTTTTAATGTATGTGGAATGATTTAGAAATCCTGAAATTTGAGACACTAGGAAACGATTCATCGGTGTCCGGTAATAAAGTCTCATGGGACATTGAACTAGACCTCCTTAAAGATCTGCGGTTCTATAATGCGGAAGAATTATTGCTGAGATTGAAATTATTTCTTCTTATTTTGCATTTTATAACTTTTTAAGTTCTTTCCCCAGAAAAGAAAAAATTGGCCAGTTCTTTTGATTAGTCCTGAGAAGAACCAACCAATTTAGCTCCCACCTCTGATCCATTGGATTGAGAGCCGCCTTTTCAACTCAATCAGAAACATTTCATCTCTAGAAAAAAAAGACAGATTTGACGCCCTCGGTAGGCCTGACCAAATGGGCGGGCTAGGCTAGATCCAGATCTAATATCGCCACACCTCAAAAGATGATAGCTAATTCTCGGGCCGAGTCGAGTCAGGTCCCCAGGAGAAGCCCCAGGGTGGGGCGTGCCTTTTGAAGCGGAACCCCTATTCGACTCATGATATTCGCGTTTCCAGCCAGCAGGCCATCCCACATCGCGAGAGGAGAACGGAAAAAAGCGCGCGGAATAAAGAAGATGTGGCGATGACGTGGCGTTGGCGAAGCGGATGAGGCAGCAGGTGACATTAGGATGACCAAGGATCATGTTAGCAATACATGGCGGACTTAAGTCACGTGAGACGCATGTGGGCATGTAGAGGCTTGCAGTGGTGCGTGTGGGCATATGCGGCATCGGTTGGCAGTGCGATTTGGCTGGTTGGATTCTTTGAGTGACGTAGAATCTGTTTGTGGTGTTGTATTGTCAATATAACCAGCTGAATAAGTCCGAAATAGACTGGCAATATATGGCTGTGATGGTTCCAAGTTGATAGCATGTGGCGGCTGGGTTGGTGACAAAACAAGCAGCGGAAGTTGCGGAGAAACGAGAGCAACGCAACACCTTCGTGGAGCAAACGTGACCTATTAAGCTGGCATTGCAAAAAATAAAAACCCTAAAAAAAAGGCTTTGATACCAAGTTAAGAATAGAGGAATAAAGAACTTTTGTATATTTTGATGATTTGTAATGAGGAATACAAGAGCCTATTTATAAGTTTTACAGGGAGACTATTTATAGTAGTAAAATATTATATTATAAATTATAATCAATCATAAAGATATCCAGAATATTAAATATATCAAGAATATTATAGATACCGGGATTTGGGAAGGATATTTAGAATATTAAAGATCTCCAGAATATCCAGAATATCGTAAAGATAATCTCATTATATCTTACAGCTCTGCCGATCAACGGAAGCAATCTCAAAATCGCGAGAGCGTTGCTGAAGAAGCTGGATTCCAACACCCTCATGGTGGCTGGCAAGTCCCAGCGTCACCAGCTCCGCTGCCTGAACATTTGCGAGTACCAGGTTCCTCCCTTTCTCTCCCCTTGCGTGATCTATACTAGGAGTGATGTTGTTCATGAAGGGATTCAACTCTGAAAAAGTTGGATTCTAGGCTTAGGTTACATTTGCAATATACGATTATGAATTAACGGCGTACGTGCCCAAAGTATCTGATGTTTTTGCATTTGTTGAAGACTAATGGTGATGTGTGCTTTGCTTTTCTCTTAGTGTCCATCAAAGTCTCTTCTCTTTGCAAGTTCTTCTTCTTTCGAGGTTTTTGGTTCAGGGACATCGTCACCTTCATTGTCGGAGGAGGAGCTTTCTTCGGAGTCTGTCCCTCTCAATCATCACCATTGGGAATGCAGAATTTCTCTTTTTGTCATCATCTTTTTTTTTTCCGTGAAATCAATGCAGAAGAGGACGTGCGACGATGCGCCGAAGCGATGGGCAGCAAAGGGTAAGCGAGACAGTCGCGGATTTTGAAGCAACGTAAAATTATTTCAACCAAAAAAAGAGAAGAAAAAATGACATAAAACTAAGAAAAAAACAGAATTAAGTTTGTTTCTTTATTTCTTTTTCTTTCCTTTTATTACATAACCTATGACTGACTTTGGAATCGAAACATCCCAACATGGTATGATTCTCCAATCAAGACGTAAAACTACGAAAAAACAGAGCAATCGCATCTCACTTGGATTCATATATTCGTGGGATATTCGTGATTTATCGATTTAAGATTGGACTCATCATCATCTGAACATGCTGCTAACCAAGTAAGGATAATTCGACTCATGCCCTAATGTCACTAAAATCTGCACTGCTAGTCGATTGCAAAGTGTTTGTATTTGTTGGAAGAAGAAGAAGAAGAAGAAGAAGAAAGGTCCCAATCCTAAAGGGTCAACGCAGCTAAGCTGGAAGTGGGCTTCCTGTCAAGCTAGAAGAGACCTTGGATGCCGTGAGTTGGTTCAACAGCCATGTGTTCATGTAGAGCTTCTGCTGCTGGATTTGTCGAACAACAAGCTTGCATTGACGAACGGGGGTTGGTTCGGTTGGGGGACTACACGGTTTTTGTTGTGGAGCATCTCGACGACTCCAGACATGGGCGGTCGCAATTCCATGCAGGCTTGAGTGCACAGAAGGCCGATTTGGAGCACATTTGATGCCTCCAGGATGGGGAATTTACCTTGTAAGGCCGGATCAATGCACGTGGCCAAATTGTTTGACTTGTAATGCTTCCATACCTGCAAAGCAATCATGAATTTCCATGGATCTCTTATATCTGAAGATAAATCTACTAGCACTAACGTAGAAACCAATGATAGAGTTTGTTGGGAAAATCAAAAGAAAAATTAGATAATCCTAGTGGGGTGTGGCCAGGAAAGTAAATGTCAGTCTAAGTTCTCATGATCGTAGTTACAAGCAACCTTACCGACTGTAATACCGAGCTCGACCCCCGTGTGTATACACTATTCTTCCTACCACTCAAGATTTCAAGAACCAGCACCCCAAAAGCATAAACATCGGCTTTCTCCGTTAGCTGTCCCCTCATAATATATTCAGGCGCCATGTAACCGCTGCATGGTCAATCGTCTTTTAGATATAAACCATACTTAGCCCAAAGAAAAGGCAAAGTGTAATGTAAGGGAAGGATGATACACGAAACCCCTCTGAGGAGCCAAACTTGTCAAATTAAGGAAATAGAAAGTGCCGACTATGGTTTCGAGCAATTTGGTAATGAAAAGGCATTCTTACAGTGTGCTAGCGATTCCTATGCTAAGATGAGACTTATCCAGAGCAATGCATCGGGCAAGCCCGAAATCTGAGATTTTCGCCGTGAGATTTTCGTCGAGGAGGATGTTGCTGGTTTTTATGTCCCGATGGATGATTTTCACTCCACAACCTCCATGAAGATATGCGAGGCCCTCAGCTGTTCCTATGATGATGTGCAGCCTCTCCTCCCAAGTTAGGATGGGGGTCGCATCGTTGACGGCAACAATAGATTCTATTCACTTATTTAGAAAGACAAGTAGAGTGGAGTGGGACAGACATAACCGAAGAAGGCAAGACACTAATAGAGCAGATTTTTGAATCCTTCGACTCAAAAATCATAAGATGGAAGCATTGCTTGCAATACAAGAAGGCAATTACTAAGAATGCAAACTGAATTGATGCTCGTCGTGAAGAGTGGATCTCTTCTTGGCATCAAACAATGGCTGTGTAAGTGTGTTATGCAGTTATGCAACAACCAGCTACTTACCAAAAAGAACTAGATCAAGACTTCTTTTAGGAAGATATTCGTAGACGAGGAGGCTCTTTGAGTCTTCGATGCTGCATCCCAAAATCCTCATGAGGTTCTTGTGTCGGATCCCACTAATCAAGTTCACCTCATTGAAGAAGTCATCCACCCATTGGCATGTGTTGAACACCAATCGTTTAACCGCGATGACCTTCCCGTCGGGTAAAATCCCCTTATACACAGAATCGCTGCCCCCTTGGCCTAGCTTCCTCGAGTCATCAAAGAAGTTGGTGGCCTTCTCCAGTGTCTTGTACTTGAAATATAAGCTAAACTTGCTCTGGCTCGCTCGTAATTGCATGAGGTTATTTTGCACTGAATAAGGATGAATGCGAAATTCGTGTCATCAAGCTTGTGATCAAGAATTACTAAGAGATCATTTTACGCATTTGAACCGAATTTCTTACTTTGTTTCTTCTTGGAGTACTTTTTGTATCCAATGTATGCACCAATGAGAACAAGCAAAGTCACTGCAGTAGCCGATGAGGCTATTGCTATGGTGATGCGGACCCTAGATGAACCTGCAAAATGATAATGACAACATCAGGTTGAGATGAGCGAGTTCATTAATAATTCCGAAAATTTTGCAAGCATGAATCATAAGATCAATCAAATTAAACTTAGGGTGTGTTCATTTGGGGGAAAATTTCAAGGAAAATGAAAATGTTTTTGGAAAATCATTTTTAAGAAAATGATTAATTTTCCTTTATTTGGTGATATATGACTAAAAATGTTTTTAGTGTTTAAATCTCGTTTGGAAAATGATTTCAATCTCATGCAAAAAAAAAAAAAAAAAAAAAGAGTCATTTTTTAAATAATGTTATTTGATTTTCTTTTTCTTTCCTTCTTCCTCCTCCACTAGTCATCGGGCCTTGACAGGCCACTAGCATTGTCGTCAAGGCCCAACAAGGGCCAACCTAACCAGCCTCGGGCAAGTTTGAACTCGCTAGATCCTGGATTTTGTTGCAATGAGGCTAGCAAGGCTTGAGCTTGCCCAAGGTGGGCTTGCACTGGCGATCGGCAGAGGAGGAAAAGGAAAAGAAAAAAGATAAGTAAAAGAAAAGAAAATTTAAAAAATCTTTTTTTAAATAAAATATTTAAAAATTCCACATGAGCAATTATTGAAATTGTATTCACCTTCTTAGATTGAGGAATTCACTTTTCTAATTTTATGTGTGTATATTTTCCTTGATTAGAAAGTGTTTTCAATTGATCAATCATTTTTGGCGAACTAAAAGGATGAAAGTCTAGAAATTAATTTCGAGAAAATACTTTTCCAAACAAATGCACTCTTAGGTTATGTTCGTTTCGTGGATAATATTTTCCTAAAAAAAAAAATTTTCCTTGGCATTCGATTCGCTTAGGAAAATGAGTCAATGAAAAATATTTTTCTGGTCAACGTAAAACTATGATTTCATCTTTGGAAAAAGTTGGAAAACATTTTACAAAATATTACTGGGTATTGGCGCTTGGATCTAAAACTCTATGTTTGAACACGAGAATCCCAACGCTAGTTCCTAAGTCTCTAACGCTCAGACTAGATCCATCAAGGTTGTTCCCGGATCCATTGAGGCTGGGATCAGGTCTCTTGGGCAAGTCCATTGAGACCAGACTTGGGTCAATTGAGGCTGGTCTCTCGGTGCCTATATTGGGTCCATTGAGGCTAAGTTCGAACCCCTAGTGCTTGTGCCCTATGCCTCAACACTTGAGCCAGCATCCATAAAGGACAGGCTTGGGCCTTGAAACCCAAGCTTTAGTCCCATCACTTAGGCTCAGGTCTTGAATTAATGAAACTTCGTTCTTATAAGAATATTTTATATCCATCAACTGTTATGTGTCATTTAACTCAACAATTCGATAGTAAAATTTAATGAAAATTAATAGAGGATAAATTTATCAAAAGTATATTAATTTGAAATTTTTCGTGATATTAACTCATAAAAATTTAAACTTGAATGATTTGGTTTGGTAGGGAGACGTATAATGAACTAGAGCACCTTTTTTTAACTTTTCATTTGTTATTTATTCATTTCATTTTTTATATTTCTCTTCTTTTCTTTTCTTTTCACAAAAAATGCAATTTGACGTGTCAATAGGAATAAATGTTCAAAAAGTTCTAAACTTATTGTGCGATAGTCTATTCAGTCCTAAACTTTTCAATTGTGCCAATTTAGTCCTAAATATTTTGATAATTTATCAATTTGGTCTTAAACATTTCAATTTGTCAATTTAGTAATAAATCTTATGAAAATTTGCCAATTCAATCATAAATCTATTTTGAAATAATTAGCCAAAATGACTATGTTGACAAATTGTCAAAAGGTTAAAAGGTAAATTGGTATATTGTCAAAAGTTTAAGACTCAATTGGTACAACTGAAATGTTTATGACTAAATTGACAAATCGTTAAAAGATTTAAAACTAAATTGGCACAATTGAAAAGTTTAAAATTGAATTAACCATCATACAATAGGTTTAGGACTTTTTGGACAATTTTCCCTATTACAAATCAAATATCAATTTATCATCATTTACAAACCCACAAACTCTTATTCATAAAACAATTGTACGTGGCATTATTCACACGCAAATCAGTACTACCTGACAAATGCTGTATACAATTATAGTGCACATACCATCGCACTAATATCCAAATATCCATATATCGCCATTTGCAAACCCATGAACGCTTATGTATAAAATCATCATTCAATCCAAGAGCTCACAAAATTCTTGTATCACTTGATTTTATGATTATTCCCCATTTGGCCATAAAAAACAAAAATGTGAGCCAAGCTACCCGTTTATACTAGTCTAATTTTACACCTAAAATATTTACAATTTGATCACCAAAAGTATATCAACACTAAATTCACTTTTAATATCATATCCACATCAATTTTCTAAATTTACGGCTTAACAAAGTTAGAAGATCAATTTTACTCTCTTTCTTGTTTTACAATCGTATTTTTTTATCTCGAATGTTCTCCCAATCTATCTCCACTAGTCAAATTAATTACCTGAGGCCATTCATTTATTGTTCGATCCATATGAATATCTTGGTGACAATATATACGTATCACTTATTTAAGTCTAACTTTTGACTAGTTAGACAAATTGTCTAGATTAGGCAATTAATTTTTATGACTAACTAAGGACCTACCATCATAAGCATCCTTAATATGTAAAGAGCTCCCCAAATTTTTAGTTTTAAAAAATAAGACATAACTTTTTAAAATTACATGATAACCCATATTCAATAATACTTAGATAAATGACCCGATTTCATTTCCTTTAAGTAATCTACCTTAATCAATAATTGATAATCATTTTAATTAGTAAAGTTCACTATTCACAAAAGAACGTATGTGCCGTAATTTACATTTTTGCCCTTGTATTACACAAACTGATGATGCTAGTATAAACACCTAGAGAGGGGATGAATAGGTATTAAAGAAGTTTTTGCAAAACTTAACAACTTAAAACGGTAGACTGAAGATATAAAAAATTGTAAGCTGATATATAAGACTGCGAATTAAGTAAAGAGATTAGGTAAAGAGAATTGAAACACAATGTTTATAGTGGTTTGGCTTAGACCAAGCTTACGTCTACTCTCCCGCACTGACAGCCTACTGGCTGGATTCTACTATAAACCAAAAGAGATTATACAGTATCACATCCTTAATTCCATAGTGTAGAGACTCTACTACACTTCCTCAATGTCTCATAAATATTTAATCTCTCTTTTGAGTATAGTTTAAGCTCGACAAATTGTAACAGCAAAGAACTAAGAATTTCAGACTTCGGAATTTTTCTTTCACACACACACTTGAATAACTTGAGCGTCCTCCTTATAAACTCCTTCATGCCATCATAACCGTTGGCACATTCCAAAGGAGTTCTTCCAATCTTCCCGTTGGACAGAATCAATTCGAAAGATCTCGAGTTATTTAAGGAATGTGATGATAGCCCACCAATCCTGCTCGCCCATACAATCAGGATCTAGGTTTCCATAAGTAGAACCTTCCAAATATATTTCGCCAATCAACAAATCTAAATAGTCAAATTGATTTCAATAAGAATAATTGATCACAAGATGCTATCTCCAGCCGTGAGATATTCTTCAACCATACGAACCAAATCCTTAAAGATATACTTGTATCTGGATAAGTCTTCTTCATTGGATAAATCATTTCTTCGACAATTTGGAAAGTATCAGAGGGCAAACTTTAAATCTTGAGTCTGGAGGTCTTTAGACTTTGACGATAGAGTCTGCAAGTCTTCAGACTAGACTGATGGAAATGTTTTGTCAACTTCAAAACAGATAAGGAAGTTTTCTCCAACAATCTCCCCCTTTTTGATGGTGACAAAACTTTCCCGCAGATTTGGATATTTTCACTTGCCAGACAACACTTAAGCAAACCAAGATTTCTTATAAAAGATAATTAGAGATTAGGATAAGGATAGTAGCAATTCTGCAACCACAGAAAACATGTTAGTCCTGTAAAAGCAACTATCGTTATCATAATCAATAACATAGCTTAAGTTACTTGCAAGCATCAATAGTCCAAACCAGTCCAAATCATAACCACACCAAACGGAAGAAGTCCAAAAGGTCATCAAACAAAAAGTCATCAAATCTGCATCATAAAACCTCTCCCCCTTTTTTGTCAACAGCAAAAAGTGGAGAACAAATGAAAAAGAGTTGGTTGAAAATTGTATCAAAATCATGGCTGTTTGGGAAGGCGAACAAGCTTGAATTCTCCCTTAGAATGCACTGTCTTCTCAAGCCTTTCAAAACTCTGCTTCAGTGACTAAAAATCTTCACCCTGCACAGTAGACTATACTTGAATCTTCAGGGCGTTCAACTAGTCATGCAAAGACACTGAAGTGGCCTTAAAAGCATTCTTGAGATCCTACATCTCATATTCCTTAGCATATTGCTGTTTCCTAACGTCCAATAGAATCTCTAACAGTCTTGAAAAGTTTGATGTTTGAGCTATTGCATCACTAGGACCAGCTGAGTCTATTCCAGGGATTTTGAGAATGGATGGAGCTTCAGCAGATTGTCCACCATAACTGTTTTCTAGGTAATGCGAGGCATACACATCCTCTGAGTCTGTTGCAAAACGATTTACATCACTAGCAAATAAAAGTGAAGAAATACCTTTTGGTCCAACAGCTCCCCCTGTTTTGTTGCCTTCAAGTGGAGTAGGTAAGGTTTCTTCTTGTTCAACTTCAGCTTCAGAGTGATGAGCGTCAACAATTCTAGTTCCTCCCATCTCAGAATCACTAGACAGGGAGACAACCAAAGTTGGCTCGAAAGAGTTTTCTTGACCCTGATCTTGTTCTCCTTCTCTCTCTTCTTCTTCCTCTTCTCTCCTTTCTTCTTCTTCTTCTTCTTCTTCTTCCTCTTCTCTTCTTTCTTCCTCTGTCCTCCTCTGTTCTTCATCTTCCTTCTCTGTGTCTTCTCTCTCTTTTACTTCTTCTTCTGGCTCTTCTCTTGTCTCATGAAAGATGACAAAACTCTTTAAGTTTCTTAAGGCTTAAAAAGTCAGTTCATCCTCATCTTCTTCATCTTGCAAGATGAGAGTTCTTTTCTTCTTTACTGGAGCAACCATGGGCTCCTTGCCTTTCCTCTTCGTAGCAGCAGAGTCTTGTTCTGCTTTGACAGGAGACTTCTCCTTCATACGCTCCAACACCTTGTTCAGTTCTTTCAAACGCATCTTTGTGACCATTTTGAAACCAATCACCATTTGAGAGATGGTTGTCAAACATAATGGTGCAGAGATGTGAATTTTAAAGTGTCTAAAGAGACGTGTGATAAGAGCAGAATAAGGGAGTTGTCCCTTATCTTTCACCACAGTTCGGTACATATGAAACAAGATGGTGTGAGGTAGAGAAAATTTAAATCAAATATTGATGACACACATTAATTTTGCTTCAGATTGACAGACATCAATCTTGGATGTCGACTTGGGACAAATGCAGTTGATCACAATCTTGTGCAGCAAGATGTTAGAGGCACTCATCCTTGAGTAGGAAATCTTGCCTTCTACATCCCTATCTTTCATCAACGACAGAGTAGCATGAGTAATAGACACACTAATTGGTTGGAAACTCGTTTTTTCCACCCCGATTATGTCAGCCAATGTGTCTGTATCCACAAAAAATTCCTTGTCCTTCACTATGAAAGTAAAAGTGTTTGCATCCAAGAAAGATAAGTTTGAGTAAAAGTATGCAGTAAGCTCTGGATAAGCAGCAGTGGATTCAGAATAGAAGCGTTCCAATTGCAGTAAAGCGAACTTCTCTCACAGATTGATCTTTATCGAATTAAGGAAATCAAAGTCAATAGTCCTAGGGTTCATAAGCCCTCTCTTCATTAGGTTCGAATAAACCTTCTTGTGATTCTTCGATCTAAACAAATTGGAACCATCAGCAATATTTGCAGCCACTCCCGTTCTAAGCTAAAAATGAGTAAACATCCGTTCATCGTCATCCAGAACTTGTGGTTGATTTGCAGTGCCATAGAGTGGGTGAGTCAGGAAATTCTTAAAAGTTCTTTCAGTTGTTCCTTTCTCTACAACTTCTAACCTTTCCAACTCCCGCAAGGACATGCTTTCATTCTTGTATCCTCTATCTCTTAAAAATTCATCGATTAAAGACATTGACGTTCCTTCTTTCTTTAAATTAGAGTAAAGTTTGAAAGCAACCTTGGGAGTTAGTGTTCTTATAGGTTCAGCCTCCTCTATAACTTCATCGTTTGGTTGAGTCGGTGGAGAAGGTTGATGTTGCTGAGAAGGTTGTTGCTGACTCAGACGTAGTGGTGGAGAAGAATCTTCTTCCTTGGTCAAGTCAAAATGCGTAGGACACTCGGGCATATGTCATGGTCTCCTGCTTGCAATCCTTGAAGACTTTCTTGAAGACATTGTCGCTTCAAGGGAGGAATTCACCAACTTACTCGAAAAAAGTGAAAACTTTTGGACACATTGAAAGTGAAAGTGAAAGCAAATAGGAATTTTGTATTATAGGGTTTCGTGTAAAATCGAAGAAGACGACTCTCGACAAAATATAAAGCAAGTGAAGCAAGATAAATGAAATGTCATAAAAGGAAAAATAAAAATACCTTTTCAAAAAGAGTAACTTCCCTTTTTGAAAATAACTGTCTTTTTAAAATTGATAACTGCCTTTTTGAAAAAGAAAAAAAAATTGGAAAGATAATTTCAATCGATTAGCAATTAATAAGTAACCGTACCTTTTAAAGTTTAAAATACTGGAATAGAAATAACTTACAGTCGTAACTCTTGTTCTTCTGAGTCTGAACACCTTCAGACTTTACCTTTGAGTCTTAAGCACATCCAGACTTTACTGGGTAATAGATATGATGTTTAGTCTGGTGCGAATAGACTCGAATAGGCTTCTCTCCAGAGACTTTGTAAATATGTCCGCCAGTTGATTCTTTGAGTCAATGAATTGAATAATAACTTCTCCATTTTGAACATGATCTCTAATAAAGTGATGTCGAATCTCTATATGCTTTGCTCTTGAATGAAGAATTTGATTCTTTGTGAGGTTAATTGCGTTGGTGTTGTCACATTTGATCTCGGTGCAAGAGTCTTTGACTCCAAATTCTCTCAGTTGTTATTTTATCCATAAGATTTGAGAACAACAACTTTCAAGAGTTACATACTCTGCTTCTGCTGTTGAAAGAGTTACAGTGCTTTGCTTCATTGAGAACCAAGATACTATCATATTTCCCAGCAATTGGCATGTACCAGATGTACTCTTTCTATTAAATCTACAACCTGCTAAATCTGCGTCTGAATATCCAAGAAGGGTAAAGTCTCATTCTTTGGGATACCACAGACCTAAGTTTGAAGTAGTTGCAATGTATTTAATAATGCGTTTTGCGGCGCTTAGATGAGATTCTTTTGGATCAGATTGAAATCTAGCACAAATGCAAACACTAAACAAAATGTTAGGTTTAGAAGCAGTAAGATAGAGAAGTGAACCAATAATACTCCTGTAAAGTTTCTGGTCAACTTTCTTTCCTCCTTCATCTTTATCTAGCTTCGAAGAACTAGACATTGGTATCTCAGTCTTTTTGCAATTCTCCAATCCGAACCAGACATGGTATCTCTAGCCATGAGATATTCTTCAACCGTACGAACCAAATCCTTAAAGATATACTTGTATCTGGATAAGTCTTCTTCATCGGATAAATCTTTTCTTCGACAGTTTGGAAACTATCAGTGAGGGCAGACTTTAAATCTTGAGTCTAGAGGTCTTCAGACTTTGGCGATAAAATTTGCAAGTCTTTAGACTAGACTGATGGAAACGTTTTGTTAGCTTCAAAACAAATAAGGAAGTTTTCTCCAACACAAACTATTTTACCCCTTTACATGCATAGTTTTACTCATCAAAGTCGTTAAAAATCCTCCTGAAATCACTTAACCATGTTTTTTACTCATGAAATATATTCATGATCTATAGTATGGCTCATAGCATCTTCTAGTGGCATTAGAAACATGGTGGACTTTTCATGTAATAATAGTAACAATCCCATGACAAGATCACGAATAAGTATTGACAAGCATCCTTTTGATATTTAATCAACAACTTGGCATCACCCATTATACAAAATCATCTAAGATCATTCATAAATTAGTCTTGCCTCTTAGCTCATCATGGAATCATTCATATTATCCATGCTTCAAGTTAAAATCAAACAAGGATCAAAAGTACTAAATAGATCAACCCCTAAAAATCTATTTACCTTGGATGGAAAGCTTTGAGTGAACATAGGGCTTGATCTGCCTTAAAGAACCTTGTTTGATTGAATAGAGCACACGAATTTGAACATCTCGATCTTGGCTTGCATATTTCTAAAAATCGAGGGATTTGGAATAGGTTTAAGTAGTAGATCTTCAAGTTTGGATAAAGAAGAATAAAAATGAGAAATGAGTTAAGTAAAAAAGATGATTGTTGGAAAGAAAATGAGAAATGAGTCTCAAGTTTCTTACATTCAATGTAAAAGATAAATGAGTGATAAGTGGCTAGGCAAAATAGGAGAGAAAAAAGGTTATTGAAACATGCGATAAATATAGGTATCCATGAGGAAAAATGTGAGGCTCGTGTATAAGTTAATTTAAGTTTGTGCTAAAGGCTTTTTGGGCATTTCCCAAACTATCGTAGTATATTATTAATCTAGTGGCACTTTTGTAATTGTAATGGTGTGCTCATGAAATTTACGTAATCCAATGTACGCTAGATCTAATGTCGGAATCCTAAAATACTAGGCATGCCTTATGCATTGTGTTAAATATATCACGTAAGACCAATATTTGATATGCCAATGATGTTATACTTTAATTTTAGTGTGAAATTATATTTCCATATAATAAAATAACTGCTAACATAACTAATAGAATGAAAAATTTAGTATTTCACATGTTTCAAGCTTATCGCCAAACCCACCTGACCACCGTTCTGGGATGTCCTTGCTATTGACTGCCTTTTTCGGTCTCTTGATGTCTCTAGCAACAATGTATGGCACGGATCTTTTTCTTAACTATATAAAAATAAGATAATTAGCAAGAGAATAGCAATCATTCGTCATAAGTAAACAAGTGTTTAGAAGTGTAAATAGATATTCTTTATCAAGTGATATGTGCTTGATTGATATAGTCTGGATTCCTTCCATAACAATTTAAAATTTAAACATTTTAAGTACAAAAGTTCGTGTAATATGATATCTGTGTAAAAAGGTCCATTGTTCGAATATTTACGACATTTATCTTTAATATAATTCGATCATCTCGTTTATTCGCATTGTGTTCTAAATTTTTTTGGGATCATTGCATATGCAAAAGGGATGAAACATGGGCCTTTAGAAGCAAGAATGGTGGGTGATTGGGCCCTGTAGACTCCAGCCCACAAAGGACGCATTGAATGGCCTAGAGCGTCCACTTTGAGCAAATACTCTCTGCTCTTATCAACTGGGCTTGTAGTTTAGGGGTGAGCATGGTTCGGGTTGGGCCGGTCCGCCCCCTAACTCTAAGACCAACTCGCACAGTACTGATCCTCAATTTTTGGGATTGAAGACCGACCCTATTGAGATTGAGACCGAGCACCAGATTGACCCATTGGGTTCGGTCTGGTTCCAGGGTCAACCCGGGATCAATCAATACTTTTTTATTTGATTTTTTCTACTCTTTAAAAAAACGATTGAGGACCGACCTGACCCAATGGATTCGATCCGGTTTTAGGGTCAACCCATGACCAACTAATAATTTTTTATTTCATTTTTTGTACTCTTTAAAAGGGCAACCGAGAATCATACCGACCCAATGAGTTCGATGATGAGTGAGGTCAACTAAGAAAGGCAAGCGGTCAAGTGGGGGTGAGCGTCGAACAAAATGAGCATCGAATGTTAGGTGGCGAGCAACAAGCCAAGCGAGCATCGAGTGGCGAGCGGCACGAGTGACCCAAAGCGAGCGAGGTGAGTGTCAAGTGGCAAGTGGAGAAATTGTTTTTTTCGATTTTGGCAAATTGAAGATTAAGAAGACAAATGAGATAGAAAAGAACAAATATTAAAGGAGGATGCCATAAAGAGTTGTTTATGCCTTTTTGGACGCCGTGAAAACTCCTCACAAAAACATTTTCCTTCTTCGTAAATTATGACTATCGACGCAGTAAAAGACATTAAAAATCTAAATTATTAAATAATAATGTAAAATTACTTAAAAAATCTTCACTAAAGAACTGTTTAATGTTGTTGACGCAATTTATTTTAAGATTTTCTCTATATAAAAAAATATAAGTAATATATATAGTTAGAGTTGGTCTGAGTTGGAACGACCCGAAACTCTCAAGACCGAGGACCAACCCGCACAGTGCTGGTCCAGGAATTCTAGGACCAAGGACCTACCCAGTCTCCCTGGGAACCGGACCAGGATCGGCAAACCCTAGATCGATGCTCACCCCTAGTTTACTGATTGCCTTATTCATTAATAACTCCTGTTTTGACTAACTCTGCTCTCGTCTACAGCGCATACTATTGGATCTAACAATATAACCTAAAGGAGGTGAATATGTTGTTTTAGAACAGTGAAAAACTTTTGCATAAGATAATAAGATAAATTTCAATTGCAGCACAAACAAATTAATAAAATCAGGTGCAGTGCTAATGATAAACAGTTACCGATGATAATGAATAGATAATGCGGATAGTGTAGAGATAAAATATATTGTAAGTAGATATAGTGTTTTGGTTTTATCCTTAAGCCTACGTTCACTCTCAACACCAATATCCACAATAAGATTGGAATTCACTATTAATCTTCAAGACAAGTTACAATTATCAATTGATATATCACAACACTAGGTTGCAAGTACTGCCATCACTCGTGTACATTTGCTCTTATCACGATTACAACCAATTAAAATACTACACAGAGAATAATCGGCAATACACAACAACTATCAACAAAAACAGAGCAACAAAGAACAGCCAAAACAATAGACTAGTTTTAATTTTTTCCAACCAATCCCATCACTTCTCTTGGATTGACTATATAGCCACCCAACCTTAGATGACCGTTTTAACTAAGTCCTCAAGTAGTCCTTGGTTCTATCATTACCAACACCATAACATCTCCCTATCACTCACCGATGTCAGAATGTCTTTCTAACAGCGGCAATTTTCCCAAACTAGTTAATCTGCTCTTATTAGAGTCGATCTCATTCTCATAATTGGCAATACTATTATGATTCAATTTCGGTGCTCCTTTTACGAATTCTAAGCCTTGTCAACGGCTATTTTTGTTGTGATCAATGTTCTAATCAAATGAACAAGTGACTAGCATGTTTCAGAACTTGATATCAGCACAATCCATTACCCATGATCAAGATGTGCTAACTATCATCAGTCTAATGGTGTTGTCCACAATCAAACCATAGGGAATGACTTGTGATCAATCATCCAATAACTGTAGAAGAAGTGAAGAATCGCGCATCCTCTGGTCGTTGATTTCAGCCACTTCTGCTCCAATTCTTCATTTCTCGAGCCATGAGGGTTTGGATCTTGGTTAGGTTGGGTTTGAACCATAAGAATTATCCTCTATGGAATTGAGTCAATGTGGGTTAAATGGATTGATATTGGTTGGATCATTTTTCAACCTGATCCAATCTATCCATTTGATGGGTCTAATGTGCAGCAAGATTTCAATTGCCATAAACTCCAGCATTTTAAGTTCAAAAAGGTGAAATAAGGGAAATGATTATGTTGCCCGAAAACCCCGGCGTGCACTTGTGGCTGGTCTGTACGCGCAGATGAGTTGCCGGGGCTGAACTCCTTTCTCGAATGTGTCCCCTATCTCCCCATTTCTATTCTGTGTCTCGCCCTTGCATGCGAAAACTCTTCTCGGTGGAGGTCTCTCTTTTATTTATATGCCCAGGCTTTTCCCTCCTTTTTTTTTTTTCTTTCCTGGATCTTATGCCTGATTTTCTCAGTAGGTTGTGGCCGTGAATGTCTCAAGAGTATGTGTAGTTCTTGATCAATGATGAGGTCTGCAATTTGCTCTGTGAAGAAGTGTGGCGGGAACGTGAATTCCCATGTTCACAGCGGGACTCACCTGTGACCGGCAATTGGCTGAGAAAGATGGGAAAAGAAAAAGAAAGAAAAGAAGAAAAGAAAAGAAGAAAAATAGAAAAATGTAAAGATACGAAATTGTTTGGAATTTTTTTCAGAAAAATCAAAATAGATTTTTCATATCAAATGACCGAAAATATTTTCTAGTTCTTTTTAGATTCAGTGAAGTATCGGAAAATACTGTCTTTTTCCTAAAAAATAACTTTCTAAAACATATTTTTTGCAAAACATAAAGAGCTTGAGTGTGTAACGGAACGTGAATTCGTGGGAATTCTTGCTGTATATTTTTATGATGTGAGATTTCTTATCTTCACTACCTCAAGATACGTTCACCGGATCCAATTCTCAACCAGTTCCTTCTTCTCTTGAATTTTTATTAGTCTTTCCTTTTTCTCATTTTCCTCTTTTATTTCTTACGATCCACTTTCCTAAACATACAATATATGCTCTTTGACGCGCTCAAGATTGATGACTAGATATTCTCCTTCGAGCATTAACCAAACACGTGGATGTGTTTATCCGCAATTTTCCTCTTGCTCAGTATATCCTCAGATAAACCTTTGCATGATCGTGAGTCCGACTTTCATGATTTTACGTGGACATAGTATTACTATATGAAAATGCTTCTAATATGCAAATATAATTTAATAATTTTTTTAAAGGGTCAGGGTCGATCTCATGAGTCCAATTCTCAAGTTTCTGATTTTACTCTAGAACCATACTCACCCCTAAGAATGACAGTATGACGGTCAAAGGCCAGCCACAATTATTTCTTGAGGAGACCATTAGGCTCCTCAACCAGTTTCATTTTTGACTCCATGTTTCCTTTTCTTTTTCTCTTTTTTGACTTCTACGTTTCCTTATCACAAGCTCAAATTAATAAACAAAATCATAAAAAGAACCCACATAATCGATTTTGTTGAATATGAAAAAAAGAAAAAATAAATTGATATTGAAGTATAAATAATTACACGTAGAAAAACATTATCATCTACTAAAAAGAAATCGTTAATGTTGTTATATAGATTTATTAAATTTAAAAGATGAAACAACACTTGAAATGTTGGCTTTGCAACTAATAATGAAATCATTGTGTAATGAAATGACTTCTCATTCCTTTCACTCAAATCAAATTGCTCGAGAAGGACTCTCTGGTGGCCTATAATTCGATGACAATGAATTACACGTCTAAAATATATAGATACAAACTAAAATTCAACGACAATGAGTACCTCTTACTTTCTTGCAATCAAAGAAGTAGAGATCGACGAACCTTTTTTCCATAATTATACCTTATTCGATGACAAAATCCTACAATAATCAAAAGTTCAAAGTTTATATGATAATTACATTCCTATTTTTATTATTTATTAAGTTTTTTTTTTTTGGGAACAATTTCTATATAATTTTTTGGTTGATGATGCGTCCTACCGTTTTTGCAATGAAGTGCCTGACTCTACGTTTGACCGTCCCCAATTTATTTCTTACTTTCACCCAAAAAAAAAAAAAATCTATATAATTTTTTTCTTTGACCAAAAAATAATATCCGCTATTTAATAAGTTGCAATTGAGTTCTCCATATATTTTTTATTGTTTTGATATTATCACTTTGATTTGTTTCTTTAAGTAAGACGAGAAAAACGTTTTCTTCCGTTGGCTTTTTATGTCTCCCGTTTTGAAGATAGAAAATGCTTGGCCGGGGTTTGACGGTCCCTTTTTCAAGCTAACGGTACGGTTAGCCAAGAATTTTCCTTTGGAAACCGCATGTGACGAAACAACATTGTCAATGTCGTCTTTACTACGGTCTCACGGTTTGACTTGATCACCCCGACTACGACTGTATGCGTTTATCTACTGTCTATTATGATGATGATTAATCGTTGGAAATTGGCATCGCTAAATGACTTGCTGTCGTCATCGAGAAGAAAACTTGTATGTTATGTACAGCTTTCAACTTGACGAAACTTGTAAGAAGAGGGCAGTGTAGACTCCGCGTCTCTGCTTTCAAGGGAAAGATTACACTGGGGTCGGGTTTTAGCGTTACTGCTGCATCCGGGTGTTGTGGCGTACATTCATCATGTGTTAAGTCACCAACAAATCGATGTAGCGTGTGCGAGAATAGTTCTTTCTAGTTTCTAGCTTCCTTGCTTCCTTTTTTTTTTTTTTTTTCATATTAGATATTTCGCTTCTTCTCTTTCCAATTTTTTTCTCTCCCACGGGCCTATCCGACTCAATAGTTCATGTGGAGGTTATTCAATAAAATTTGTTGAACGGGCCATCAATTTTGCACAATCTACAGTCCATTTGGATAAATGAAAAACTCTAATGATAACGCACTCATCTATATATTTTTTTCCGCATCATACTTATAGAAGTTCAACATAGACATTTGATCGCAAATTGGTGAAAAGCTCAATAATTGTCAATACGTTTGCAGTTTCTTTTTTCTATAAAATATTTTATCAAAAACTATTGTCAGTCTCACGTAATTGATATTGAATAATCCCAACTCAGTCATGACTCTCTTACAAAGATGAACTTTGAAAAGGATAAGCCACCAATAGTCATGAGGGAGATGACAAGGTTGGTTTGGGAGGAATTTGCAAGGCCTCAACACTTCCTTTTAGCATCTCCACAACTTGGGTCATAGAAGGTCGAGCTCTTGGATCGATCTGAATGCACCATAAGCTTATTACAATCATCTTCTTCGCGATTCCTTCGTCACGCTCATTTGTGATTCCATGCAGCCCAAGGTCTTCTTGGAGCTCTAGGCATTGGTGGACCCAATGGGGGAAATATATTTCGCTGGTATGATCTACCATGACTTCAATGTTTTTCCTCTTGCCGACCATCTCCAGAACCATCATGCCATAACTATAGACATCTGATTTGTGAGAAACCCCTCCGATGTTCCTTACGATCAATTCTGGAGCAATGTATCCAACAGTGCCCCGGGCACCAAGCAATGACACAATGCTTTCTTCTCTTGGGCATATTTTGGCAAGACCAAAGTCGGAAATCTTGGGACAATAGTTTATATCGAGGAGAATGTTATGAGGCTTTATGTCGAAGTGCAAGATCCTCGTGTTGCAGCCTCTATGCAAGTACTCTAGCCCGTGAGCTATGCCGAGCGAAATCTGATACAATGTGTCCCAGCTCAATTGATTATCTACCTCAGAAGTATTATTCCTATTAAATATGAACTTTTCAAGTGATCCATTGGGCAAGAACTCATAAACCAAAGCTCTTTTGCCTCCTTCAAAACAGAACCCGAGGAGGCTAACAACATTGACATGAGAAGTCCTACTTATGCTTGCAACTTCATTGAAAAATTCTTCTGCATTGCTTGTCAGCTTCTTAAGAAGTTTCACCGCCACAAGTTGACTGTCTTGAAGCTTGCCTTTGTACACACAGCCATATCCTCCCTGGCCTAACTTTTCTTTGAAAGAGTTGGTCATTCTCTTGATGTCTTTGTAGGTGTATCTTTTTAAAGAGACAAGTCCCTCGATTTTCATTTTGCTATCAAAATGTTCACTTCTCTGCTCTATCAAAGCTGCAATATTTCTGATCATGGCTTTCTTCCTAAAGAAAAGCACAAAAATAACGGCAATCCCTCCAGCTCCAGATGCGGCTATTCCTTTTGAAGAGAGAGAGAGAGAGAGAATATTTTCGATTAGTGATCTCATTTCTTCACTTTATCGAGGATTCTAAGTTGCGAACCTTTATAGAAAATACTTGGCAAAAAACACAATTTAATCGTTTACCTATGATAGCTTTTGCTCCGAAATTGCCATGTTTCTCTGCCAGGACACAAAGCCTTATCAAACATATCTCAAAGGAAGTTGTGATGAAACTAGTAAAAGAGCAAGTTGTTTTAGTCTAAGATTTGCAAATGCTACCGTGAATTCGGTGAATCTGCGCTGAATACTTTTTGTATCTCGTGGGACGCAGGCATGAGCCTCAGGATCAAACGATTAAGGTAGCGTTGTTGCAGAGGATGGGGATGATAGAGGTGTAAGAAGTTTTAATAACACAATCATGACATGGCGAGGAGGAGATGACTGCACTCCATTATATAAGAGGGAAGGGTATGCCCGGCAATCCCTCTCATTGAACAACTTTAGCTAATTCAAAAACACATATTAGGAGAGAGTTCCCGGTGCTGGCGTTCCGTCATAGGTCGTTAAATAGGCTCCATCAGGGCAAAAGCAATTGAAATACTTGCCTTGTCCTATCATACCCCATCATCCCCGAGATTTAGTGCTATTTTCATACTGCAAGGTGTTGACAATCCAGGTGATCTCAAAGGCTTTGTTGAGGACCTTACTAATAGCACCACCGTAGTCGCCGCCTGCCAAAGGTGGTGGTAGAGCTATAGCTTCCCTTCTCCAAATTGGGACAAGGACAGTGGAACCGCATGGCTTGGGTAGTGGGTTTGCAAGGTCCTCATCGAGAGCAAGGTAGCCATCTCGAGATGCGAATAAGGTCTCGCTTGGTTCGGCATTTGAAATGAGCTTTGAGACTCTAAAGTCCCTTAGCCAAATGCAAACGCGTTTGGTTCATGTTTTTGCTTAACTTTGAGAAAATACAATTACGTCTCCAAAGGACTCTAAAAGCCCTTAATCCAAAGTAGGTCTTGAAGTACTTTGGGAAGTTGCATTTTTGGAATGCAAGTTGGTTACTATTCATCTTCTCCAAAACCACCGCACGGAAAAGCCGATCGGAGGTCAACGATCGCCAGCCAAGGGGTCGCACGTGCCGGTGACCGCCGCTTGAGAGGTCGACCATCGCCAGATCACAGGCGACACTTGGGTTGTGTGACCCAAGCGATTGATGGCCTAAATTAAACGACCTAGGCGGCCACCTGAGGTCATGTGACCTCAGGCAACAGTTGTCGGGGTTGGGCTACCCTAGGTGACGGCCACTTGAGGTTGCGCGACCCCAGGTGACAGCCGAACCACCCAAGTGACGGCCGCTAGACTTAAAAAAAAAATACAAATGTTTTTTTGTTTTTGTTTTTTTTAATTGTAAATTTTACTAAATAGTATTTTGGCCAAAGTTTTTTCTCAATATAAATTAGAATTACAATTCATCAAACCTTCCAATGTGGAAGGGGGAGGTGGGGAGTTCGAATCTCCACTTTCTCAGGGGGTTGGGGTGGGGACGATAGAGTTTTAGGTGTGAGTTTCGACTCACACGCCCTACAAGGAGACATGACAAAAGTCTAAGAGTGAGAGTTAGAGTAGAAATAGAGTAGGACCGAAAAAAAAAAAAAAAAAACGCTATTTGCATTTCGGAAAACTCTTTTCACCCAAAGGCATTTGCATTTTTGCAAAAACATTCCCCAAAAGCTTAATCAAACGGGGCCTAAAAGAATAAGGTTGAGGGATGGACGATGACTTGCAATAGGAGAACGAGGTAGAATTGAGGTCAATGGAAGTGTAGTTGATAATAAGCCTAAAGTGGTGTCAACAAATGTTGAAGACCTATATCTTGCAATAAATCCATCCCCGTGACCTTGAGGATCTGCATGCTCCCATTGATTCACATTCCGTAGAATTAAGGAATCAATTTCGTCGATATTGTTGGAATTTGGGCCTTAGCAGAAAATTTGGATTAAAATTTTGCATTTTGCTTTTAGGAGACATGTAGAATATAGTTTTAGGATTGCATTGCAATCAAGGTTTCTCTATGTTAGAGCTGAATTTGTTCTCATTATCTGAACCTTGTCAATATATTTGGTTTTTCTTGTGATCCTCATACGTAGTTCTTCCCGTTAATGAGTCCACAACCTTATGTTGTTATATTCTGACACTGGAACCCCTGGAGTGCCAAAAGTTGGCACAAAGAGACATTTAAGTGCAAAAAGTTACAAAAGTGACATTTAAGTACAAAAATTGGAACAAAATAGATCACTTAAGTGCCAATTTGGCCAAAATGCTAACATGGCAATTTTCCAGCAAAGCAAGTGCAAAACAACGTTGTTTTGGTGCTAATGTGGTAAAAAATTAATATAAAAATTAATATAATTTAATTTAAAATATTTAAAAATACAAATATAAATATTAAAAAAATTTTAAAAAAATCATTAAAAAAAAAAAAAAGGGAGGCAGCCCAAGGCGCCGCTATCGGGAAAGGGTTGGTGATAGAAGGGGAGGGTTGGTCGGGGTCACCGGCCGACCGGCGGCGAGGGCCCGCGAGCCCTCGCCCCAGATCGGGGAGAGGGTCGCAGCCCTTGCCTAGATACGGTGAGGGTCAACGGCCCTCACCCAATGGGTGACTGACCCTTGGCTCGGCAGTGAGGGCCGCCGACCCTTGCCGGATCCGGGCAAGGGCCGCGACCCTCCCCAAATCTGGGGTGAGGGCCGCGGCGAGCCAAGGGCCGTCGACCACTCGGATCCACGGATCCGGGCTAGGGCCGTGACCTTCGCCTTAGATCAAGGTGAGGGCTCGCGAGCCCTCGCCACCGGCCGACCCAGGGTCATCGACCCACAGTCGAGTGCCTAGCAACCTTAGCTAACCCTCCCCTCTCATCACCGCCCTTCTCGGCTCGGCCCTCGGCCGCCTCTCTTTTTTAAAATATATATTTTTAATTTTTTGAATATTTGTTTTTTTATTTTTAAATGTTTTAAATATATTTATTTTTTAATTTAATTTAATTAATTAATATATTAATTTTTCTACCACGTCAGCACAAAACGACGTCGTTTTTTTTGCATTGTCTAGCCATGTTAGCATGCAAAACGATGTCATTTTGCACTTTCTTCGCTGGAAATTGCGCACGTCGGCATTTTTGTTGGATCTAAGCCGAATTGGCACTTAAGTGATCTATTTTGATCCGATTTTAGCACTTAAGTAACACTTTCGTAACTTTTGGCACTTAAGTATCTCTTTGTGCCAACTTTTGGCACTTGAAGCGTACTTTTGCCATTATATTCTAGAGAAAGTTCCAAATTCATGGCGATTTTGGCAATTTTGGAAGCAGAGAGTAGAAGCCGTGAGAGATCAAGAGAGCTCGCTGATTGTTGGGGGATTTATGAGCTGGTTGCAAGGGACCAAAAGAGGAAATGAAAGGAGGGGCTGCCTCGAAAACTTCATGTTAAGCCGACGAACAATATGTGTGTGTTGTCGAAGCATGTGAACTTTAAGAGTCTATTTGTTAACTAGCCAAATAATAACTGATTATACTCTTTTGTTCCCTAGTAAAAAAAACAACATAAATCCGTTAGGTAACTTTTTTGTTTCTAGGAATAGATTTGGAACAGAATCAAGAAGTAAAAAAAATTTACTTATTTGTTCCCGGGAACAATTCCAAAATTAAGCCAAATTTTCTTCTTCTTTTTTGTTTTTCTTCTTTTCCTTTTCTTTTCTTTTCTCTTCTTCTTCCTCACTGTCGGTTGCCGGCCACAGCAACTGACTGGGCAAGGTCTTGCTAGCTTGCTAGAACCCCACTAGGCCAGGTTGAGGCCTGGTGAGGCTCAGTTTTTCCCTGGCCTGGCAAAGGTCGGCCTCGCGCTGGCTAGGTGATGCCAAGCCTCGCCAAGCCTCACTAACAACTGACGCGAGACTCAGCCTCGCCAGTGGCCAAGCGAGCTCGTGCAACCACTAGCAAGGCTCTGGTGAGCTCATTGGACCTCAGCTAGCTGGTCATGAACCATTGCCATGGCCACCGACCGGCTAAAGAAAAAGAAAAGAAAAGGAAAAAAAAAAAGAGAAAAAAGAGAAAAAAAAAAAAAGTATTAAAAAATTAAAATAAATTCTATTCCATAAAAAGAAATTGAGATTTTACCAAACATATTTTTGTCTCGAGAATAGAAATTTTGGACAGTTACTAAACGTTCTCAAATGCTCAAAAACTCGTCTAGGAAACATAATAAAAAATAATCATTTCTAAACAGAAATTGCACAAGAGAACATAATAGTTACCAAACACACCTTAAGAATCCCATGAAATCCCTTGGAATCGTGAGGTTGATCAACCTTCAAATATAATTTAATTCCTAGTCTGCTTTGCATTTTTTGTCTTGATTTCATATTCTATCTTGTTGATGTTTTTCAACATTGATGTAATTTCATGCTTATATCATTTAGTGAAACATTGTGTTTTTGAACCCCGGACGCTTGCTGCGTCGAGTCCACATGGACTCGGTTTTCGTCGTTGTTTTATTTACTAGCGAATTTAAATCTTGATTATTTCACTTTCCTATCTTTTGTATTTTTTTTTTTTTTTTTGCTTTCTTTTTTCTTAGCACGTAGATTCAATGCTTTTTTAATATCTAGATAATGCCAATAACAAAGCACAACAAAAAGGTTATTTTGGTACATTTAGCCTTTTTTTTAAAACTTATCTTATATTTTTTATTTGTTTGATCATATGTCATTCGGAGGGAGATGGGAGAGAGAGAAAGGAACATGACATGGTAGACTCATTCAAAGGAAAGACAGAGGAAAGGCACCGGTGTTTGAGCAAACAATGACTTTGATCCATTGCCCTAATGGGACGCCAATGACTTGGTAAGAGACCAAGACTTTATCCTAGGTGAACGAAGACCAAGACGTTCGGTCCACGACTGAAAACAGGGAAAAAGAACACGGCATGTTCTCACTAGCACGTAGTATCACATATATTTGACTGCAAGTTTGAAATAAGAAGACCACAACTATCATAACTTTTGTATAACATTAACTTCAGTGTCATAATTTTTTTTTTCGACCACTCAAATTTTATAACTTTTATTCGACACTTACTTAAGTGCTATATAAATTTGCAACCGATCCCTTATGAATTTTGCATTTTGCATTTTGCTTTTACAAGACATGTTGAATAGAGTTTTAGGATTGCATTGCAATCAACGTTTCTCTATGTTAGAGCTGAATTTGCTCGCATTATCTGAACCTTATCAATATATTTGGTTTTTCTCGTGATCCTCATACGTATTTTTCCTATTAATGAGTCCACAACCTTATGTTGTTTCATTGCGATTTTGGCAATTTTGGAAACAGAGAATCCAAGCCGTGGGGAAAAGTGTAAAAAAAGTCCTAAGCCTTTTGCATGTGTACTAATTTAATCCTAAACATTTTCACATAGTGTCAATTTAGTCCTAAACATTTTCACTTGGTACCAATTAAGTCCTTTCTAGCTAATTTTGGTTGGATTTTGTTGACTGGGTACTGGTCAATTAACGTGGCACTATCAACGAACATGGATAACTTTTAATAATATTTTAATATTTTTTATTTTTTATATTTTCGAATTATTATTATTATTTTATTTTTCATTTTCCTTTTCTTTTTATTTTCTTTTTCTTCTTCTCCCCCTTCCTCCAACCGGTCATTGGACCTCGGGAGGCGACCAAGGCGACACTGCTAGGCTCAAGCCCTCGCCAAAAGCCGCGAGGGCTGCTCATGTTGGGCGGCACAGTTCGCCCTCCTGGATTTGATTAGGGTCAAGCCTCATCGACCATGGATGAGGCCTAACCTTGCAAAAAATTCGGTGAGGTTGAGCCTTGTTCAGCCTCTGTCGAGGCTAGCTTGATGCCACCCGGGCCGCAAGGGCAACCTCACACTATGCTGGCAAGGGGCAAGGTCGAGCCTCACCTAGCCACTAGCGAGGGCTCAAGCTCTTGTAGGCGCAACCTCACAGCCTCTGGTGAGGGCTCGAGCCTCACCAGTGGCCGGTAAGGCTCGCAAAGGTCGGTGAGTTGACCTCAACCTCACCGGCCGCAGCCTGAGGTCCGGTGACTAGTTGGAAGAAGGAGGAGGAGAAAGAATAAATAAAAAGGAAAAGAAAAGGAAAAGGAAAGGAAAATAAAATAAAACAAAAAATTTGAAAAAAATATTAAAATATTATTAAAAATTTATCCACGTTAAGCACCAATCGTGCCATGTCAATCGATGGTGCCCAATTAGCAAAATCCAACCAAAATTAGTTGGAAGGATTGAATTGGCACCAAATCAAAAGATTTATAACTAAATTGATATCAATAAAAGGTTAATGACTAAACTAACACAATTGCAAAAAGGTTTATGAAGTTTTTGACATTTTTCCCAAGAGCAGGGAAGAGAGCTCGGTGGATGTTGGGGGATTTATGAGCTGGTTGCAATGGACCAAAAGAGGAAATGAACGGAGGGGCCGCCTTGGAAACTTCATGTTAAGCCCACTAAACATTATCTGTGTTGTCGAAGCACGTGAACTTTAAGAATCCCATGAAATCCCTTGGAATCGTGATGTCGATGGACCTTTAATTGTAATTTAATCCCAAGTCTGCTTGCATGTTTTTCTCGATTTCATATTCTATCTTGTTAATGTTTTTTAACGTTGATGTAATTTCATGCGTAAATCATTTAGTGGAACATTGAGTTTTATCCCCAGACACTTGCCGCGTTGAGTCCACATGGACTCAGTTTTTGTCGTTGTTTATTGACTCGCAAGTTTAAATGTTGGTGATTTCACTTTCCTATCTTTTTTTTTTTTTGCTTTCTTTTTCTTAGCACGTAGATTCAATTTTTTTTTTTAAATATCTCGATAATGCCAATAACAAAGCACAACAAAACGGTCATTTAGGTACATTTAGCCTTTTTTTTCTTAACTATCTTATATTTTTTATTTGTATGATCATATGTCAATTGGAGAGAGAGAGAAGGGAACATGACATGCTAAGATCCATCCAAAGGAAAGGCAGAGGAAAGGCACTTGGCATTTGAGCAAACAATGACTTTGACCCACTGCCCTAATGAGACGTCATTGACTTGGCAAGAGACCAAGACTTATCCTGGGTGAACGAAGACCGAGACCTTTGGTGCACGACACGAAAATAGAGAAGAACACGACGTGTTGTCACTAGCATGTAGTATCACATATATTTGACTGCAAGTTCGAAATAAGAAAATCACAACTATCATTATAGCCTTTATTTCAGTATCATAATTTTTTTTCGATCACTTAAATATTATAACTTTAAAAAAAAAAAAATCACTTGAGTACTATAATTTTTAAAAACTATTCATAAAGGATCGATTGCTAAATTTATATAGCATTTAAGTAAGCGACAAATTATGACACTCAAGTGACTGAATTCTAAAAAAATCAAATTTTAAATTATTTTAAAAAACTGATTTTTTTTCTTTTTTATTATTTTTGCTTTTTCTCGGCTGATCACCAGCCTCAACGACGGCTAGCGATTGACCACAGGCAAGGGATGAGCTCATTGTTCTAGCAATGCCGAGGTCTTGTTGACCTTTGACAAGACTTGAGCCTCGCCGATCTAGCTAGACTCGAGCTCGATCTCGATCTCGCATGAGGTCAGTCACCGATTGTCACCGTGGCTAGCGATTGGCTGAAGAAGAAAAAAAAAGAAAAGAAAATAAAAATAATAAAATAATTCAATATTTAAAAAATGAAAAGAGAAAAAATTTTAAGATATCATTAAAAGAAGTGCCTTAATCGACCAACACGAGGAAACCACAATTGGAAAATCGAAATCTGACAGCAGACATAGAAGAGCGTCGGTTTTTCTTTAATGGCGACTGGCGAGTGAGCCATCTCTTAAGTCGGTAAACCAGAGATCAGGACACTAGTTGTTACCTCCGCTATCAGGGACGTCGTAGAACTTTGTGGTCGAGTAACGGAGGAAGCATCCCGCGTTCATGGCCCGCGCTTCTTCTCCAGGTGCGCAGCTTCTCGCCATCGAAGCTGCATTCTCCAAACAGAATCTGCAACTACCGGCATCAAGCGTGCTCCAACACTGTGCCAAAGCATATACCCCGGCGACTCCTCCAACTCCGTCCTCCCCAGCCATCGCGAAGCCCTTGTTCCGCACTGCGCTGGTCGAGACATTCCTCAGGACCCGGTCCACCCTATCTGAGAACTCGGTCACTCTCTCTGCCGGGACTGTCAAATTGGAACTACACTTGAGCATGTCCTGCGTTGGATCGACGGTCTCGTTGTAGAAGTCGTAACTGCCGTAACGGAGGAAGCAGCCGTCGAGGTAGAGCCGACCAAAGTTGGGGAGGCAGCGGGCGGTCCGGGTCCAGCTCTCGGTAAAGCAGAGGAGGCACTCGGTCTTAGTCAAGTCACCATGGCACTGGGTGAGGCCGTACACTGCTGGCGGCGGCGAGGCGAGGGAGTACTTCCCCCAGCGCTGGGCGGTGATGTTGTCGGAGACCTTGCTCATGACGGCGATGGCGTTGGAGACGACGTTTCCATCGACAATCCAAGTGGAGTTCTCGCAGATGAGGCCTGCTTCGGTGATTCGAGGATCGGAGACGGCGAGAGAGAAGAAGAACGAGGAGAGGGCGAGCAGAGGAAGGGCGATTGATGGGCTCGCTCCGTTCGACTTCATAGGCTCTGCTTGAGATATGCTCAGTTATCAAATTTTCCTTCTCACTCAGTCCTCTTCAAAGAGAGAAGAAGAAGAAGAAAAGGGAAAGATTTGAGCAAGAGCGCGATGGGAGCTCCGCTTCAACCTGATGATCTCATAAAAAGCTTCAACACTGCTACACCACGCGCAGTCGAAGCTACAGACTGATGCTCGACTTTTGGGGTCTCGTCTTTCACATTACCCCTCGCTTTCTTCATGCTAAAGCAGGCTTTTTGAAAAATGCTGCCCGCGATCACATCTCTGTCTCTCTCTCTGTCTCTCTCTCTGAGTGGGTGGAATGGAGAGTTTTTTTTTTTGGTACGTAGAAAGCAGTGTTTTCTTTTTTTTTTTTGGTCGGTGGGATGCAGTGTTTGACGCGGCGAGAATGATGAGGTTTCTGAGACCTTTCGAGTCCGAGAATATTTTGGACTGAGGGTGGTCTAGACGAGAGACAGAGATCTGCAACGACCGAAGCGACGAGGGCGACGGATGTTGACGTCCATGTCGGTAGTTTTTTTTAAATGATTAGATGATAATTTTTAATCTATTTTGAAAATAATAATGATTATAAAAAATTAAATAATAAATTATTATAAATTGTTTTGAAATTTACTCCTTTAAAATTTTGTAACTCACAACAAGCTATTATCACAAAAAAAAAAAAAAAAAAAAAAACTGGTAGGAACCTATTTGGATGAATGGGAAACTTAGAACCTAGAATAAGTTTTTAAATTTTTTCTTGGTTTATACCTTCATGTGATTATGCGGTATTCCAAGGTGTTCAATAATGGTTGTGTAATCTGGAATCACTAGTCTAAGTTTTTAATTTTATGATTGCGACTTTTACTTTATTAATGTTTCATATTTTTCATGTATCTAAATATAAATTATAATTAGTAAATTGTAACTATACATTATGGTAATTAAATGTGATGGTTCACTACAGTTGTTTAATTAATAACATAGGCGGAATTTGGAATTCACCCTGAAATTTGTGACAAGACAGGTTCTAGAGTATGTAATGAAAGTTCCAAGTTCCAAAGAATGTGAAATATGTTTTAACGAATAAGTTCCATATAAAATCTGTACGAAATCTGAAATTGCTCATCCCTAAATGTCATGAATCTTATATTTGCACAATCGTGATTAGGTTTGGTAGATAAGGTCCATCATTGGAAGGTTCTCTTTTGTATCAAGTCGGGGCCAATCCATGTTCATAATTATCCAAAGACCTTTAATTTGACTTTAGATGATCAAATTTGGCCTCAAGTGTTTCAGACGAGATTCCCCCTGCACTTTTCATACATGTACATTTGACTTTTCTAGTCCCATGGTTGTGGCCACGAGATGTCCGAGCTAGTCTCTATCTGGCCCGCCTACTCGAATGAACGAACGATCGGGCACCCTCTTGTTTTTTGTCTTGAATTTAGGAATAAATGTATCAGAAATCTTGAAATTTGTCACGAAACTCCAAATTGAGTCCTAAAATATTTAAAAAAATGTAATCAAGTCCTAAAACTTATCTTTTTAAACTTTCAAGAATTGTAATCATCGGAAGGATTTATACTTGATCAATTTGATAAGTTTTAGGACTCTATTATAATTTTGTGACAAATTTTAGAACTTCCAATATACTTATTCCTTAAATTTATTTATGACCTCTTTTGCCTTGACTATCAACCGCTACATGGAATTCCACAAATCAAAAACGCCTACGAGTGTGGTAGTTCACACATGACCATCTCAATTCACATCTATAGGAGGAAATCTCAAGAAAACTGAGCAAGTTCTCATATCAATATGTTGCAAGCGTGAAGCAATTGAATGGCCCTTCTGTGCTTTCCAAAGTGTAAAGAAAAATATGGTTTTGAATTGAGTAGAACAATGAAGTCGGATCATTGAGTTGGATAGAACAATCTAGTCAGACTTTGAAACGTGATATCATTTTCCTTAAAGATTTATTTGCCCTACAAGTTACTAATGGTCATCGGAAAATTTATATTATAGTATTTTTAATATTTCTCAGGAATCTCTCAAAGGAAACACTTAGAAATAATGGATGTATATTCTTTCGAAAGAAAACAAAAAATGAAAAGAAGAATATTATGATCGAACATACACGTTCAATAATTTATAGCATAAACAAGAAGTTATATCCAAGTAGACACAACGTTCTAAGGATTAATAAATTATGCTTGAGCAGGTACGAACTTTGAGTAATCATTGGACGAAACAATAAAAATTCGAAATTAAATAAATAATAAACAAAAAAATAACCGTACATTCGCAAAGTTTCAACAGGACTTATGGTTAATTTTTTTTTATAGAATAAATCCTAATTTTTCAATAAATAAAATATAATTATCATTGATCGTGTTAAATCTCTTCTATGTGCGCACTCACATTTTTTCAACGTGGCACAAGACATCTCTTAATTTATTTTACAAATAAACTACCAACACAAAGCACATGGAATAAAAGAATGACAAGCATAAAATCATTAGTAAGTCTCAAGTGATTCAACAAATCATATGCACCGAGTCCCCAACTTCATTGGACATTGTTAGCATAGTATGCTAAACACCTACTCAATTAATCTCAAGGCCTTAACACTATTTTATATGCCATATGAAATGGTCTTCTTTTTTTAGGGGGAGGGGGAGGACGGGCGATGAATTGCCATTACCTTTCAAGAGTAGTTGTTGATCCCAAAATAACACTAGGAAAGAATACAAAGACTTGAAAGGGAACACTTTGAACTGAGGGTCCAGAAAAGCCAATAAAGAATCAGCACCATATGGGCTTAAGTGGACCTAGCCCGATTATGTTTTTTTTTTCTCTTTTTCAAAAAAACGAGTCAAAATACAAGAGGAAGGGCATCTAAAGATGTTACATTTTAATGCCTTCATAACCAGTCCACTAATCTATTTGATTCTCGAGTGCAGTAGGCCAATTTGGAATTTGTAAAAAGGGCTGAAAGATCTTTACATTCTATGATAGGTGGCTCCGCACACCAAGAGTGTAGAGAAAAATCTTTCGGATAGCTTATCTAAGTACAATTATCTTACTCTCAAACTAACTTTGATTCAGAAAGACCTATAAAGTGATGAAGAATGCGGAGGTAAGCTACGTTTTCAAATTGAAGAATTAATATTGATTGTAGACGATAATGAAGTTGGCTCAAGCTGTTTTTCGAGATCGACACAGACCTGATGAAATATATTCATGAAGATTATAGATTTCCCAATTAGAAAATATTGCCGGAGATATTATTAGGTATTAAGGATTTTATTTGATATTTCATTATTCTCTTCAACAATTAATATCCTTCCCTATGCATGTTACTTGGGTATGATAACCCTCAGCTAATAACGTGTAAAGCGAAGTCAATTAAGTAAAGCTTCTCTCATCCTCTCTCTTCAAGATCTTAGAATATTTACGAGTTAATTACACAAGACTTGTTTGGATTTGATTTGGGATTTTACCCACGCTATTTAACACATTTTCTCTCCTCGATAGAGAGATAAATTCGAAGGAGAGATGGGGTCGATCCTCAGCTCATCATCGCGCAGCGCGAACAAGGAGGCGCTGGCAGCCGCCGCAGACAAGGCCAAAGAGATCGCCTCGTCAGCTCCCGTCGTCATATTCAGGTCGCTCCTTCCCTCCTTCTCCCTTCCTGCTACTCGTCGATCGAGTTATCTGCTTCTCTGGAACGTTCGAATTTCGATTTACCCGGTTTCCATCCCGAGTCGTGTTCTTGAATGATCGGCCGTTGACTTCGGTATTAGTGTCGTTCGTGATGCGATTCGCTCCTGAGTCCGATCGCAAGCGAAATTGTATCAGCCGATGGGTTTGAATCGTAGAATTGATGTGCTAATTTGATGCATGGGAGAGAGTATATATTAGCTGAATTGGGGAGAATTGATTTGGGGGGAAACCAGCACATTTTCAGTGGTTTTTGAATTTTGACCCAAAAAAGGAAAGGGTTTTGAATTAGATGCTTGTGGCTGTGGATATTGCTATCATCTCGTGGTGCTGGTTGCTGAATTGATAGTGCAAGTCATTAACCTTAAACTATCATGCGTAAGGAGAGAATTGCTAGCAAGACTAGCACTTACAATGGTTTTGAATTTTGAGGGAAAAAAATGGTTTTGAATTAGATGTTTGTGGCAGTGGATTTTGGTATGATTTTGTGCCGGTCACTGAATCGGTAATGCAAGTCACTAAGGCTCTTCATTACGTACATCTTGTATTATATCTACAAGGAACTGTACACTAGACATTATTAAAGACAGAATATACAAAAAATTTCTCCAAGCTATTCGTCTTCAGTCTTGTTGATTTATTCTCTTTGATTTCTTTCAAACATGACCTTCGTCTAACGCTCGGTTGGGACGGAAGGTGCTCCAAATGTTTATGCTCTCTCGCTCGCTTGCTCTCTGTCAACCCTCCTTTTTCTCTTAGTCCTCTCTGCTCATATATCAAGAGATGCCCAAGAAGAGGAGATGAGGGATTCTTCATCTTCTCTGCGAGACTAGGGCTTTCA